>JBAKBP010011800.1:0-70617 GCA_037953745.1 Lithodes maja
CTTCACACCAACTCTAACTTTAATATATTCATATATTTGTTTTCTTCTTCGTACCGTACTGCTAGCAAATAATGCTGCAACAAAACAGATGTTCATTGTATCTTAATACCGGTACCTTTTAAACCCCTTCAGCACCATCATGTTTCTTTACCTTTGATTCTGGCTAAAGTTAGATGATTTTATGCAGTTTCAGAAGGACCCAAGATATTCAGAGAGTTTATTGAGACCGTATTTACCCATTTGAGTCATAATGTTGGATAATAAACTAAAGAAAGTCGTCTAATGGTAACCAACATCTGATAATGGTGGTGAAGGCGCTAAAACAACAGAGATAACGAGGACAAGGGTAGGGGATATATTTGGCATCCGTGAACTCTCCACAAATATTGTGCCAGTAACTTGGATATAATTATTATGAACTATGGGAAAGTATTTACCAGTTTTAAAAATAGAAACCTGTGTGTAACTGAGTGAAACGAAGCAAAAAATGAAACAAGAACTAAGCAGTGAACGAAACGAAAGTGACACATTATAATCGTTGAACACAAATATCCACGACATCATAAAGTGAACGAGATTCATTTAGAGAAAGTGAACATAACATTACCAAAGAAAACGAACATAATTTGAAATCAGAAAACGATTAACAAAAAATATATAAAACAAATAAAACGCTTGAAACAACAAGAGGGTTCTAGAGCAGTATAGAGAAAATGCAAGACTAATTAGGCAAAGAAAAATATGTTTGTGCTTCCTCCTCTTTAATAATAATAATAATAATAATAATAATAATAACAACAATAATAATACTGTAATAACAAAACAAAACAAAATACTAATAATAACAAAATACAGAATACCCTAGTCATTCTGTTATTAGTCTTTTTAGTATTTGTTTCTTTGTTTCTCAAGGTGTTTCATTAGTAGTACCCGGGCCTTTATTTCACCCCCCCCTCCCCCCCCCCCCCCAACCCTCTCTCTCTCTCTCCCTCTCATCGCCCCCAACTCCAAGCAACAACTTTGAATAACCAGGAAATTCCCCATAGAAAAGGGGTAGGAAGGAAATAAAGTGTTGGGGTGCGTCGATGAAATAGTGGGTGTGGTAGAGACGGGGAAAGTATATATTATAGACGGGGAAATAAGGAAAGTATACATTATAGACGGGGAAATAAGGAAAGTATACATTATAGACGGGGAAATAGACAGATACAGTAAATATATTGACGGAAAAAAGTATATGTGGACGGGAACAATATAAAGACGGGAAAAGTATATATTTTGGACGGGAAATAGAAGAAAAAGTATGTTGACGGAAACGGTATATATACTGTATATATATAAACGGGAAAATTATATATAGACGGGAATAATATACAAATAGGCAGAAAAAGTATATATATTGACAGGAAAAGTATATACCAGATATATACACAGATAGACGGAACAAGTATAATAGATGGAACAAGTATATAAATAGACGCAAAACAGAGGGAAGAAAAAAGCGGAAGCAGTGCGAGGCAAAGGAAGGGGAAGAGAGAAAATGGAGAATAATTAAAAGGGATTACGAAGGAGGAATAAAGGTGGAGGTGAAGGAAGTAAGGAAATAAGGAATAAGAAGAAAGAGGAAATAAAGTAAAGAAGGAGGTGGAGAAGGAAGAGGTGATGAAGTGAATGGAAAAAATAACAAGAAATAAAATAAGTGCCCACATACCAGAGGGAACAACTAGAGAGATGATAAGAAGGGAGAGTCAGGAAGAAGAGATAATAAAGGAGGAGGACGAGGAAAATCAAAACAAGTGCCTTGTCATGTTAGAAGGAGGAGGAGGAGGAGGAGGAGGAGGAGGCGACATAAAGGAGAAAGTACCATGGAAAAGTAAAAGAGAAATGAACAATCGAGTGAAAGGAGGAGGAGTTAGATTAATACAAGATAACACCCGGAAAAGTAAAAAAAACATGAGCAGCATAAAAAACGTTGAAAATACAGGAGTAACTGGAGAAAAACACGAGGAACCCCAAAGAAAACAAGACGGGTTGACGAATTCAGTTTTGTTAGTGATGGCGAGAAGGAGAGAGAGACGAAACAGAAGCAGATTGGTAGTGGTGCTGAAGCCCGATTGGTGGAGAGGATTGGTGGGGGTGATGGTGATGGTCATGTTCGCCACAACGGTTACCCCCGCCTCGGCTGAAGGTAAGGAGGGTTTTTTGTTGGAATAAGGGGGTGACCTGATTTGTTTTCTTTCTATGGGTTGTATCCATTGGGCCCCATTCAGCCTACTGTTTTAAGATGTTTATCATCATCCATATGTCTATTTTCACCTGGCGAGCGATAGCGAGCCACCATGTTTCGGATAATAAGTTAGATAACTGCATACATTTATATATTTTTCGATAGAAAAATGTTTCCGGCGAAGCCGGATTTCTCCATAAAATGCTGGCTCGCTATCGCTCGCCAGGAAAATATCGACACCTGGATGGGAATAAATGTCTTAAAACAGTATGCTGAATGGGGACGAATGGATACGACCAAGAAAAAGAAAAAAACAGGTCACCTCCCTTAAGTTGCCTTTTTTTGTGAATAGAGGAGTCCCAGGCAAGTGGTGTGATTCTCGTTTTCTGTCCTGTCCACGTAACTATAGTTTGTTCATTCTAGGTTGGGCAGAAATCGTAACCTCTATAACCTCTGTATCTCAAAAAGGGCTAGATCATATTAGCTGTCAATTTCCACACCTATTCCCTAGCCAAGTCTTCCTATTTGGTAGAAATATTACACGAGATTACTCTAGTCCCTTTTGAGTTATGAGAGGTATTAGGGGTTACGATGTCTGCCCTACCTAGAATGAACAGACTATAGTACTGGTATACTTCACGTAATTTGTACTATCATGTAACCTGAAATATACGTAATTCATGTAACTTGTAGCATCATCCACATCATTAATAGCATCATTCATGTAATCTGAAATATACGTACAAGTACTTCATGTAATTTGTAGTACCATTCATGTAACCTGCAATGTACGTGCTTCATGTAATTTGTTGTGTAATTCACGTAAATCGAAGCACACGTACTTCATGTAATCGAAGCACACGTACTTCATGTAATCGAAGCACACGTACTTCATGTAATCATCCACGAAATTTATAGTATCATCAAAAGAATCGTAATTATACGTATTTTATGCAATTTGTAGTAACTTTGGCTGACACATGGAATAAAACTGAATGACTTTATTTAGATCATTTATACATCCTATGACTTAAATGGTTTCAAACTCTGTGTCCAAACCTTTTGTCTCGAACGTTCCTTGATTTTATCCCTGTCACTCTTTTAACTCTGGGGGAGGTACCCGTCACAGGCAGTTTTGCCTGTTGTCTCCCTCATCCACAAAAAAGACCTGAAATCCACGTAATTCATGTAATTTGTAGTTTCATCCACGTAACCTGTAATATATCTAACTCCCGTATGTATTGTATCATCAAAGTAAAGTAAAGCATACATACCGGTACTTCATGATATTTATAGTAATATACTTCATGTAATTTATACTGTAGAATTATTTACGTAGTCTGAAACATACGTATTTTCCGCATTTATCGTATAAGTCATGTAAGCTGAAACATAGACACTTCATGCATTATTTAAAGTATCATTCCCATAATCAGAAATACAGCCTACACCAATCATGCACTTCATAATCTCAATTCACGTAATGCTATATTCCGCATTCACGTAGCTTCGTAATGTCATTCAGCTAACTGTATTATAAGATCTCTCTCTCTCTCTCTCACTCTCTCTCTCTCTCTCTCTCTCTCTCTCTCTCTCTCCCACACACACACACACGATCTATAATTTAGAGCCAGACAGCCGATCCGTCCATGTTATTCCATCATTAACCAACCATTATACTGCCGGTATACAGTATATGACCTGCATCATCTGCAGTTATCCCCGGTCAGTGGAAGGGAACACGGGGAATAATGATTCCGGGTAATACTATCTGGGCCGATGGGGGCTTTGTCAACCTCCAATGTTTCGCTCCGTAAGTTTTGATATTCGTATACGTTTCACACACTTAATTTGGCGATAATAGCGCGGTTTACCTCATTCAAGTGTTGATTTTGTTCTGGGCGAGCGATAATGAGCCTGTATTTTAGTTTAAAATGGCCTTTGGCTTAGAGGTTTTTCAATCGAAAAGTGTACAAATTGAGCTTGCAGGGGGTGTGGGTAGGCATTTTTATAATTTGAGGACATTTTGGGAAAACGTTTTTGGTGGCCTAGCCCTAGGGGGTAAACTACAATGCATTGCTCTAAAGTGGCCAAAACAAGCATGATTGTCAATAATAATTAGACCAAATATCCTACTGACCAGCTCATGGACCAGCTAGACGTCGGATTACTGTTCGCATGTATATTGCCCGGTCAGTTAGAGTTTTGTTGTGAGGGTTTACGAGGAGTTGTATATTTATGAGGCTTCTCATGGAGGGCTGCAGGGATTAAAACTTGGGAACTACAAACAATGAAAGAGAGAGAGAGTGAGAGTGAGTTAACCTCTGTGTGTGGGTAAGGCTAGTGGACATAAACAAATGAATGTCACAAAATAATTAATATATGTCTATATATTGGCTGACGGTGAAATTCAAGAAGGGGTGGCCACGAACAAAACGCCCCCATGCACCTCTATCCCCAGTCAGTCGACGCCCCTCCTCCCAGCCAGCACCGCCTTCATCCATATACTTCTTCACTCCATCCTTCCACCTCTCTCTCGGTTTACATCTCCCTCTCTGTCCTTCCAGCTCGTTCTAGTACACCCTCTTAGTCATTCTCTCGTTTCCCATACGTTCCATATGGCCGAACCATCTCAAGGTGTTCCTTTTCACACTTTCCAGCACATCTACCTCCACACCAAATAATTAATTAATGTAATTAATATAACACATCTGCCTCCACGCTACATAATTAATATCTACCTTCACACCACATAATTAATTAATATAATTAATATAACACATCTGCCTCCACGCCACATAATTAATATCTACCTTCACACCACATAATTAATTAATATAATTAATATAACACATCTGCCTCCACGCCACATAATTAATATCTACCTTCACACCACATAATTAATTAATATAATTAATATAACACTGCCTCCACGCCACATAATTAATATCTACCTTCACACCACATAATTAATTAATATAATTAATATAACACATCTGCCTCCACGCCACATAATTAATATCTACCTTCACACCACATAATTAATTAATATAATTAATATAACACATCTGCCTCCACGCCACATAATTAATATCTACCTTCACACCACATAATTAATTAATATAATTAATATAACACATCTGCCTCCACGCCACATAATTAATATCTACCTTCACACCACATAATTAATTAATATAATTAATATAACACATCTGCCTCCACGCCACATAATTAATATCTACCTTCACACCACATTATTAATTAATATAATTAATATAACAAAAGTAATATTATAAAACAATAAGCATACATCTGTCCTATATCGGTCCCACTATTACTTCTAATATCTCAAATCCGGACAATTCCATAGACTATTCGCTGTAAGTAGGCAAACAATCATGACCTCTAACCTCTGTAACCCAACAACGAATATTTCTACCTTTTGAGAAGAGTAAGTCAAGGAATATAGATGGGAACATTTACAGTCAAATTGACCAAGCCCTTTTCGAGGTACAGAAAATAGAGGGTTTGATTTTTCACCTACTTACAGTGAATAGACTATAGTAGTTCAGAGAGGAAAATTAAAACCGTAATTGATATGGTATTACATGGTTAGTTCAGATTATATAGATTTGTCTAGGATGGGATAATTACTCAATGGTGGAGCTTCATCTACTGTTCTGGGATTATTGCTCTCTTACCCACTCTCACTCTCGCTCTCTCTCTCTCTCTCTCTCTCTACGGTATCTATCTATCTATCTCCCCCTTTATCTATCTCTCACTCTCTATATGACCCTTCTCTCTCTCTCACACACTCTCTCTCTCTCTCTCTCTCTATACGGTATCTATCTATCTATCTCCCCCTTTATCTATCTCCCCTCTCTCCCTATCTCTCACTCTCTATATGACCCTTCTCTCTCTCTCTGCATATGTGAGAGGAGAGAGGGAAAGAGAGTGTGAGTGCGTGTTCCAATTCAATTTATTTCACCCCTCTCCACTCACTCTCTCTGTTTAACATTTCCTTTTCATCCCCTACTCTCTTTCTCTCTGTCTATCTGTCTCTCTCTCTTTCTCTCTCTCAGCAGTAATAACCAACTAATTATCACAGAGAAGGCAGCAATCACTTCCCTCTCTAACTTCCTTTACGCCTCTCTCTCTCTCTCTTTACTATCCTTTCCTTCCACTTTCCCTTACTCTCTGGTTAGCTATCTCTACTAGAATTAAGACCACCTCGCTGGGATCGTATGGTATGTGTGGTCAGTGTATCTATGTAAATATATGTAAAATATATAGCCCTCTCTCTAAAACCGCATCTTTAGGGCTTTTTTATGCAAACGTTCGTAGCATACGCAATACATTTCCAGATGTAGAGGAACTAGTGTTTACAGAAAAGGATGTAATTGGCTTAACAGAATCGTGGCTCAATACAAAAGACAGAGACTTTTTAGCAGAGTATTCACTTCCCGGGTATGTAATGTTTGAGAAAAGCCGAATTAATAGAAATGGAGGTGACCTTTTATTTGTGTTAATAAATAATAATAAAGGTACAACAGTAATACTTGCATTAATATACAGACCTCCAGCTCAATCAGTGCAAACTGACCGAGAAATTTACGAACAAATTGCAAATGTAAGTAACTCGCAAGATACCGTAATTTTTGGCAACTTTAATATACCTGTGACCAAGTGGGGCGATACTCTTACTTCACACTCCGGGCATAACTTGTATGCGAACTTGCAGGATAGTTCGCTCTATCAATTTGTTCGATCGCTGACCCGTGGTAATAACATGCTTGACCTTGTACTTGCAACAAAAGAAGAATTAATAGAACATTTGAATGTTGGTAATTAATTCAGTAATAGTGACCATCGTTCGATCACGTTCCATATCAAATTTAATAGCAACGAACTCAATACCAGCAAAGAGAAAGTCCCAAATTTCAAGAGAGCAAACTTCCGTTAACTTAGAGCAATACTTATGGAAATCAAATGGATTTCAATGATTAAAAATGATGATCTAAACCAATAATCGAGATATTTCACCTCCACTTACTCGAATGCAGTACATGAGTGTATACCATTTAAAACCCGAAGAACAGTACATACTAATACGCCTAAATGGTGGAATAAAGACATTGCGGATTGTCTGCTTGCTAAAAAGAGTGTTCATGATAGATTAAACATCTCTGATACCCATGAAAATAAAGTGATATTTGTAGATTTACGACGCAAGGCCAAAAAGTTAACCAAATAAAGTTAATACTCGCTAGAATTTCATGTTGCAAATCAAAGTAAAAAGAAACCTGAACAAATGTTATACTTACATCAGGAAGAAGAAACTAGTGACTTGAACAATTGGACCGTTAGTAGGTGAGAAAGGAGATTACACTAAAGATGAAGCAAACATGAGTAACGCTCTTAATACCTTCTTTGCATCAGTTTTTACAACAGAAGATATTAATAATATCCTTACAGCATTGCCGATTCAGATTGATCATTCTGATGTTCTAAGCAATATCACTATTACGGAGAGAGTAGTATTGAAATGTTTAGATAAACTCAAGGTCAATAAATCGCCTGGACCTGATACAATCTTACCCAGAGTTCAAAAGGAAGCTAAGGATGAGCTTACCAAACCACTGGCATTGCTATTCAATAAATCCTTGCAGTCTGGATCTATGCCTGATCATTGGAAGCTCCCCAACGTAACACTTTTATTAAAAAAGGCAGTAAATCCTTACCTAGCAACTATCGTCCAATTAGCTTAACCTCAGTTGTATGTAAAATGATAGAAACACTCATAAGAGACAGACTCGAAAATCATTTAGAGGAAAATAACATACTTAAAGATACTCAACACGGCTTTTGTAACAAACGTTCCTGCTTAACAAACCTCTTAGACTTCTTCCATTATATCCTCAACCTCTATGATGAGAGTAAAGCTGCAGATATTATGTACCTTGATTTTCAAAAAGCCTTTGACAAAGTTCCACACAAACGTTTACTACTAAAATTAAAAGCGCATGGAATACAAGACGGTGTGTTGAAATGGATAGAAAATTGGCTCAGCGACAGAAAGCAAAGAGTAGTCATAGATGGTAAGGCATCTAAATGGACCAATGTAAGTAGCCCAGGGATCGGTACTAGGACCATTTATCTTTCTAATTTACATCAACGCCATAGATGAGGGTCTCACCTGTACAAACTCAAAGTTTGCTGACTATACAAAAATTGCAAATAGCGTACTCTCAAAAGAATAAGTTGACGATATGCAACACAATCTAGATAAGTTGTCATGTTGGGCCCAAATTTGGCAAATGAGTCTCGATGCGGATGAATGTAAAGTACTAGATATCGGAAACCGAAATGAGAAAGCAAACTTCGATGAATGGCTCTCAGCTTAATTAAGAGTGTATACAGATAAACCGATCTGGGAGTAACAATATCGAGTAACCTAAAACCGAGTCAACAATGTTCAGAAATTGTTAAGAGAGCTAACAAAACAATTGGGTTTATCGGCAGGGCATTTGAGCATAAATCCAAAGACGTTACTCTTTTCTTTTCCAGATATATGAAAGATCACGTATGACTGTTTTATGTTACTAACTCATCTGTCCCCAACTAACATCCTAATCCTGCCACGGACATCAGCTCCAGGGCAGTAGTTCCCATTCCAAATTTCCCTTACCCACTCTAACCCACTGTTTGGATACTTGATGCTCAGTGCTTTGGAGGACAATCAGCCTAGAGGGGTCACTAGATATATTGTTGCTTGATTTCCTTTTTACACCTTTGTACTCTTTCTCTCTCTCTCTCTCTCTCACCCACATATATATGTATATATACAGTCTATACCGGTATATATATATATATATATATATATATATATATATATATATATATATATATTTCATTGTCAATTTTAAGACCATTCGAGCCAATTAGGTGTCGATATTTCCTAGCGAGCGATAGCGAACCTGTACAAATATAATACTAATATGAGAAGAGAGAGTCATACGGTTAATTGAGGATTTTACCTATTAGACTGCTAAAGGTCCTTTTTAAGCTGTACATAATCGACTAATGATAACTAGAATAAAAGGAAACACTAATACACGCGTAGACTGAAGGCATTCATTCTGGCCCACCTCTTAATTTAACAATAGCTAATAGTTGTGATATAATATTATGCTCTCTCTCACTCTCACTCTCTCTCTCACACATCTAATCATATGCTCGCTTGATTAAAATACCTTTTTATATGACCTTTTGATTAACGGGCTTCCTTACACCATAAACATCCCTCCCCCTCACACACTCACTCACACACACACACACACACTCTCTAATCCTGTACCCGTTTGATGTAGTACTTTTATACGACCTGTTGATTAATTGGCTTCCTTGTTGCATTCTCCTGTACCCTCCTCTTTTTTTCTCTTTACATAAAACTATCGAAATCATTCTCAATATTACGATTCATAGATATATTTTACCCTCAGTTATGTTGCTGCGACCATAAACAACTAGTAATGTCGACGGATCTTTAAGTTTATGACCGTTGTAATGAGGAGATTACGTCAGTAATTGTGATGCCTGTTCTGTGACCGGAAAATAGTGGAGGTATTTTAACAGTGTTACGACTGGGGTTCAAATATATCAGGGCTCTTATTCATTGGACTAGTAATGGCATAAATGTTACAACGGAAAGCGCTAGCTCCAACCTCTGATGTATATCCCCAGTGAACAAAGAACACAAATACTCTACAGAGTTCTATATGCAATACTAGGCTATCAAACTCTCAATAAATGTGAGTCTACTCTAGGCTTAATGTTATGTGAAAACAGCCTATTACTACCTATAACCGAAGGTGCTTGGTTATGGTATGCAAAGTAAGGTGGTAAGAGAAGTTACAGCTTACGTTACTTTAATCAATAAATGTCAGGCACTCCTGCATGAAAGAAAGTGCACTAAAGTCCTTCAACACTAACAAGGAATCTTCTTTAAATGTTAGATGCTATAAAGATGCTCGTATCGGAAATGGAACCCAAAAAGGCAGGCAGCGGAACAATGCTCGTGCAGGCTATGCACACAAAAAGGCAGAATATATAATGCCGTCGGAGCCAAGAATATCCTAAACACTACAACACTAATAATAATCGCCACGACAATGCAGTATTCCTATCAACAAAAAGAGCCTAAGTCGTTTGTGTCTCAATACATCAAACTAGGCTACGAAATGCTTGTGTAATCATAAATGGGTATGCATAAAAAGAGTAATTAGGTTAATATACTTAATGTCTACTGTGACTGATAAAGTCTAGCTAGAGTCAATGATACGAGATACTGGTGCGCATGGCATACTGCATAGCCTAGTGCAAATCTCAAGTCTGTGCGTCAAATATTACGTTATAATGAAGGGTAGCTCTCTTGAGAAACCTTAATACCGAAGTATTAAGCGTTCTCCTGGCGTACCTCAAAGACAAACAATCGAGGCTAGAACAGTGCAGAATGGTGTAGGCAAAAAACCCTCATTCGTGCATGCTCCACTCTCAATGGCACACAGACTAGAATTTACTCAATCAACTCCAGTTCTCAGGTATGTCGTGCCGCTTTTAACTGAAGCCAGCACTCATAGGAAACAATACCTATAATATCAGACTCCTAGTCTAGCATTATCTAATCCAGCAGAACACTAATAAGTAAAGGAAGCAGTACTAAACAATATAAATGCCAACCAATGCTTCGTGATCCACTTATCTTAACAACTAACATACACAGGCTATATCAGACCTTAACACACAATACAACTGGCCAGTATGAAGCTGATTTTGCAGAGTTAACCAGAGGGGGTAATGATATTAATAAAAGGTGGTGAAAGATATGGAAAATGAGAGAGATAGGCAGAGGAAAAGATTCTCAGGTACGGAGCGGGGATAGATAGCAAGGGAAAAAAAGATGGGTGTGTTCTAGAAACCAGATCTGAGGGAGAGAGTGGCGAGGAACCAGTATATATACTCGCACTAGCTCGAGCCGCGTGGGAAAGCAGCGGTTACAAGTAAATCTAGCCACTAACAGAGCTCGCAGCATGGTAATGACCTCCCTCCACCAACCCCCGCGAGGCAGCCAGCCGTGACATCATCGAGCGGGACAAAAAACACTGCGCGCCCCCTCTCACTCTGTTCTACCCCCTCTCTCTCTCCCAGATCCTATCATTACTAGTTAATGACAAAACATATACTTTACAATTAAATATATAAAGCCTTGACATGGGCGAAAACAAAGAGCCTTTCTGGACTGCCCATGACACGAGCTTTCATATGAAATAAAGCACACTCTAATACATAAACTGTAGCCCCATCCACTGCCCTGGCGATCCTAGTGAGTCACTGTAGGACAAGCCATGCGGTTCTAACGGAGTGGTCAACGTCACACCTCCCCCAAGATTTTTCTCAGAGGCCCCAAGGCTCACAAAAATCTGATAGTTAGAACCCATGCTATATCTCCACTTCCCATCACCCAGCGGCAGTAAAATATCTGGCACAGTTCTTCAACAAAACATTTTTTTTAAATTATAACCCTCCCAACACAATAGGTAAAATTATATGTAGTTATGCTCCTCAAGAGCGAGCTTCTCTAGCCCAGCATTCTGAGAGGAGTGCAACTCAGAATTACTGCTATAACATACTGAAAAAATTCAACTATCAAAGAAAGTTTTGTATTTGATTTTTATGTTTTTAATTTGTTTATTTCGGCTGCACTATAGGGGCAAGCCTAGTTTTTTCTTCTATACCAAATGCTCAACTCCTGCTTTACGACCCCATACGCTGGGCTACAACTGCGAGCCAACAAGCACCAAGCGCAAAATACTATTCAAACTAAAGCAGGAGGCTACCCGTGTGTCAATCTACCCAGGATCATATACCCTTGAACGACCATCTGCAACCACGTTGTCACAACCGGCAATATGGCGTATGTCCAGGTTATATACCAATAACCTTAGTGACCACCTGGTCATCCTCATATTCCGATTGTGAAACTGGTCCAAGAACTTGAGAGGGTGATGATCTGGGTAAACTACAATGACCGGACCATAGGCTGGAACACAGACTTCGAAATGCCTCAGAGCAAGTACAACCGCCAGCAGCTCCTCCTCGACAACAGAGCAGCTCCCCTGGGCCGAATTGTACTTCTCCGAGCAGAAACTAACAGGATGCTCCAGCCCATCATCGTCCTTTTCCACAAGGACGGCACCAGCCCCCACACCACTAGCCTCCGTTGCTAGTTGGAAAGGTAGGCTAAAGTCAGGGGCCCTGAGGATCGGGTGAGTGCACAACAGGTGTTTTACTTCTCTAAACACCTTCTCACACTCAGGCGCCCAATTGAACTTCTTATCCTTCCAGTTATCCTCCACCTGAGCTTGACTGTCCCGTTCTCCTTCTCCACCTTGACTGCTAAACGTCATCACAGGCACAGTGAGAGGCTCAGGGGGGTGCCTCTCATACTCCTTCATGGGATTAACATGACATAACTGATTGCGCTTCCGTCTGTCTGGAGTGGCTACCAAGTAAACCAGGTCCGATAGCTCCTCCACCACCCTATAAGGACCAGTGTAATTCGCGGATAAGGGGTGACCTACAAGGGGCAGTAGAATCAACACCTCCTGACCCACGTGAAACTCCCTGAGTTCAACCTTGAGGTCGTACCTGTCCTTCATGAGGGCCTGAGAGCTAGTCAAATTACGGCCAGCCAACTCCAGACTGTGCAACATCCGTTCTCGACTGTTGAGGACACACTTGAGCATAGAACAAGGTTTTTCTGCGCCCTCCCATACTTCTTCAACCATATGGAGAGGCCCTCTGACACGGTGTCCAAAGACGAGCTCATCAGGGCCGAATCCCAAACTCTCCCCAGGTACCTCCCACACAGCAAACAAAACCTGCGGGTAACCATACCGGGAAAAATACACTAGCAAGCTTCGGACCACCGTCTTCGCCGACCCATTTCTCATAGGGTACGCGTCAGGGTACCTTGTTGCCACACCTCTCGACTGTGCAACACTGTCCTCCTTCAACTCGACAGCACCGGTACCACATTCAAGAACCTCCGGGTCTTCCAAGTGCAACTTGCGAATGTCCGAAGGAGCAAGCCTATCCAAGTGTTTGCGAAACAACTCATGCCCCCCTCCTACATTAAATTTGGCCTCCCGTTGCTCTCTCTCTGCGTACCGTTGCTGTCTCATCGTCTTTTTAAGCCCATCCACTGCCCCTTCAGGAACAGTTACTGGGTCTTCTTCAGACTCGATATTTGGTCCTAATACTGAGTCCCCGAGAATGTCCGCTGATACTAAACTCTCAACCGCATCAACTTTCAACCCCTTCTCGGTACCCTTCCTCCGCTGATCTAAAGATTGTTGACCAGAATGTAACTCCCTGGATGCAGAATCTCCGGTGACAACACACGCCATAGGCTGCCCCGGACACTTCTCAACCCACTCCTGCTCCTCCCTACTCACGTCGGACGGCTTCTCGGCAATGACCAAGGGTGGAGCCTCAGAAGTAGGTCCCGCAAAGTCGTTGCCGAGAAGGAGGTCGACGCCCCCAACAGGTAACTTCTCCACAATTCCTACATCCAGGTCCCGAGTCACACCATCAACTTCCACCTTCATTCTTACAAGCGGGTATGACCTTGTTGCATTAACTCCCTGAACCACAACCACCCGCACCGTATTGACAGGTTTACCAGTGAAATTTCTCAACAGTGTTTGCGATGCCCCAGTGTCACGCAAAATTCTCACCTCATGTCTTCTACCCCCCCACTCCACACAACCGAGTCCCCTGTGGTCACTAAAGGCATCACGGACAGGGAATAAGCCTTCCGGATCCTTCTGCACTGGCAGTGTATTTACCTCGGAAGAAATGCCTCTAACAAACTCCGATGTCCTCTTGAACACTCCAATGCCGTGAGCAAAAGACACAGCTGCCGGAGGAGGTCGACTAGGGCACTCATTTGCCTTATGACCCTCCTGGTGGTAACTAAAACACATAAATTTCGGTTTCGGCTTATACTGTGATGTAAAAGGCCCCTGACTTTTCACATACGGTGTGGTGTAAGGTTTGGATTCAGTTTTAGTTTCATGGCTCTTCTGTTTAAATGTGTCATTGTTACGGGGAGGGGGAGGATAACGGTCCTCAGCACTTACATCGTACTTCTGTGAGGACCCGCAACCCCGAATCAACGACAGCCGTCGATCAGCCATTTCTGCTGCTTCGACTAGAGTTCTTGGGTTTTTCTCCTTCAAGTTCAAAGTTAGATCACCGCCCGTGCTCTTAAAGAACTGCTCCAACATCATCAACTGCTTAATTTCATCAAATGTTGTGACCTTCTCAGATCGGAGCCAGTTCCCCATAGCATCGGACAAGTCCCGGGCGTGTTCCAAAAAGGTGCTATCTCTTCCCTTAGTTACACCCCGGAACTTCAAACGGTACGTTTCTGGTTGCAATTCGTAAGCCCTCAGGACAGCCTCCTTGAGATCCTCGTACACAATACATAACTCCAAAGGTAACGCATCGTAGGCTTTAAAACCCTTGCCTATTAATCTAGAGGATACAAGTGCTGCCCATTTATTCTCTGGCCACTGGTGTTCCCGGCACTTCTTCTCAAAGCGTGTGAAAAATTCTGTTACACCACTCTCATCAAACACCGGAACCAGTTTCAATAAGTGCGAGAGAGATTGATCATGAGCACGGTTACCAGTCCCAAGTCGCTGTCCCGTTGTCTCTACTCGCGACTTCTCTACGTCCCTGTCGGCACAGTACCTAGTCGACTCAGCTTGGATTTTTGCTAGCTCTATTTGCTGCTCACCTGCCCTGATAGCCTTTCTCTCTTCGATCTTAGCTAATTCGAGCTGAAGCAATAATTCTGGAGATAACCCTTGAGGAGGTGAAGGTGCTACAATGTTTGAAATTACCGGTGGTCCCCCCAGGGGCAACCCACCCTGCCAGTCACCACCCAACTGCGGAAGCGTACCCGGGGTCGGCAAACTACTGGGATGGCTGGGAGTCGAGTGTAGGGGAAGCATGGCCGAAGGGCTCTGAGCACTCAACCCATCTCGCTCACCAGTCACCCTGCCCAGTACACACGTTATCAAGTTATCCTTGGTCATGCTGCTAGTAACCGCATGACCGATAGCTGTGGCCAGGCATTGAAGACCGTACCGATCCATACCCTCCAACCGCTCGGCAGTAACAGGCCATTGCAAAAATATCCTAGCATCCTCCTCACAGTTCACCCGATTAACCCTTTCATCATGCTGCTGTTCCTCAGTTTCGACATTACGTACTGTGTCTCCATTCTCCTCTGATCCGGTATAAGACATGATGCTCACAAAAATTTCCCACCTCAATATTCAAAAAAGAAGTACCCCAAACTCTTATACCTCAATATACACACAAAAATTCTCGGAAATACTCAAGGGCTATACTATGTTGCAAAAAAAAAATATTCTTGCTGATCCCCGCAAAATATTCTCCAAAACAACAAATGTTCCCTGCTAATAAATGTAGGTTCACCAAATCCTAGGTAAGGTCGCCATTTGTTACGACTGGGGTTCAAATATATCAGGGCTCTTATTCATTGGACTAGTAATGGCATAAATGTTACAACGGAAAGCGCTAGCTCCAACCTCTGATGTATATCCCCAGTGAACAAAGAACACAAATACTCTACAGAGTTCTATATGCAATAATAGGCTATCAAACTCTCAATAAATGTGAGTCTACTCTAGGCTTAATGTTATGTGAAAACAGCCAATTACTACCTATAACCGAAGGTGCTTGGTTATGGTATGCAAAGTAAGGTGGTAAGAGAAGTTACAGCTTACGTTACTTTAATCAGTAAATGTCAGGCACTCCTGCATGAAAGAAAGTGCACTAAAGTCCTTCAACACTAACAAGGAATCTTCTTTAAATGTTAGATGCTATAAAGATGCTCATATCGGAAATGGAACCCAAAAAGGCAGGCAGCGGAACAATGCTCGTGCAGGCTATGCACACAAAAAGGCAGAATATATAATGCCGTCGGAGCCAAGAATATCCTAAACAATACAACACTAATAATAATCGCCACGACAATGCAGTATTCCTATCAACAAAAAGAGCCTAAGTCGTTTGTGTCTCAATACATCAAACTAGGCTACGAAATGCTTGTGTAATCATAAATGGGTATGCATAAAAAGAGTAATTAGGTTAATATACTTAATGTCTACTGTGACTGATAAAGTCTAGCTAGAGTCAATGATACGAGATACTGGTGCGCATGGCATGCTGCATAGCCTAGTGCAAATCTCAAGACTGTGCGTCAAATATTACGTTATAATGAAGGGTAGCTCTCTTGAGAAACCTTAATACCGAAGTATTAAGCGTTCTCCTGGCGTACCTCAAAGACAAACAATCGACACTAGAACAGTGCAGAATGGTATAGGCAAAAAACCCTCATTCGTGCATGCTCTACTCTCAATGGCACACAGACTAGAATTTACTCAATCAACTCCAGTTCTCAGGTATGTCGTGCCGCTTTTAACTGAAGCCAGCACTCATAGGAAACAATACCTATAATATCAGACTCCTAGTCTAGCATTATCTAATCCAGCAGAACACTAATAACTAAAGGAAGCAGTACTAAACAATATAAATGCCAACCAATGCTTCGTGATCCACTTATCTTAACAACTAACATACACAGGCTATATCAGACCTTAACACACAATACAACTGGCCAGCATGAAGCTGATTTTGCAGAGTTAACCAGAGGGGGTAATGATATTAATAAAAGGTGGTGAAAGATATGGAAAATGAGAGAGATAGGCAGAGGAAAAGATTCTCAGGTACAGAGCGGGGATAGATAGCAAGGGAAAAAAAGATGGGTGTGTTCTAGAAACCAGATCTGAGGGAGAGAGTGGCGAGGAACCAGTATATATACTCGCACTAGCTCGAGCCGCGTGGGAAAGCAGCGGTTACAAGTAAATCTAGCTAAATTAGGGGAGGTGTGGTGGAGTGGTCATGCCACTGGATTGGTAATCCAATGGACCCGGGTTCAAATCCCGATATGTCAATGGGAAGATATTATTGGGATTGAATTTGTGCTGTACCTAGTATCAGTGCATTACCACAAAGCCCACCGAAATGCCAAAAAAATACCCTCATTGTTCCCTGATTAAATAACACTGTATGAATATTCCCATATTCAAAATATGTTACAGGGGGACAATGCCTAGTGAGTTCACTGCTCAATAGGTGGCGTTCTACGAGTGAGGGTCTGAGTCTGGAGGGTGAGACGGTGAAGCACTTGAGCGAAGCAACCAGCCGCTTCAGAGATGGAGCTGCTTCGAGCCATGATGGATGCTTCACATGTCTCACTCCCCAGACTGGAACAAGACCTCACGGGCTTCACCGTGTTGAGCGGTGGAATGTACAGGCTCTCAGCCTATGCCCGAGAGGGAGTAGTTGGAATATAGAAAAAAAAAAAAAAAAAAAAAAAAAAACTAACAGAGCTCGCAGCATGGTAAGGACCTCCCTCCACCAACCCCCGCGAGGCAGCCAGCCGTGACGTCATCGAGCGGGACAAAAAACACTGCGCGCCCCCTCTCACTCTGTTCTACTCCCTCTCTCTCTCCCAGATCCTATCATTACTAGTTAATGACAAAACATATACTTTACAATTAAATATATAAAGCCTTGACATGGGCGAAAACAAAGAGCCTTTCTGGACTGCCCATGACACAAGCCTTCATATGAAATAAAGCACACTCTAATACATAAACTGTAGCCCCATCCACTGCCCTGGCAATCCTAGTGAGTCACTGTAGGACAAGCCATGCGGTTCTAACGGAGTGGTCAACGTCACAACAGTGTATTCATATTTGTTCACCAATCATCTTTACTTCTAAACACAATTAAATAACTCAACAAATACGTGTAGCACTCCAAGGACAAAACCTAGGATATTCACACCAAAATAATTACGCACATTTATGCATTACGTTATCAAGACAGTTTAAGAATTATGCACAAGCCTACGATTTATTATGCATTAGGTTAAGGGTAGATGATCGTTTTTTCTGGACACCCTTCTCTCTCATGCTTAGCTCTTTTTGTTTTCAGATTTTAAGACGTTCGGCCCATTAGTCTGGCGACCTTTCGCCCCTTCAGGTGTCGATTTGTTCCTGGCAAGTGATAGCGAGCCTGTAATTTAGGAGGAATTGGCCTTCGGCCGGGACATTTTTTACCATAATTACATGAAAAAATAGACCAAAAAATTCACAATCCCCTCTTAAGGGTGTATAACAGTCAAGGTATTAACAATCCCTCTTAAGGGTGTATAACAGTCAAGGTATTAACAATCCCTCTTAAGGGTGTATAACAGTCAAGGTATTAACAATCCCTCTTAAGGGTGTATAACAGTCAAGGTATTAACAATCCCCTCTTAAGGGTGTATAACAGTCAAGGTATTAACAATCCCCTTTTAAGGGTGTATAACAGTCAAGGAATTTGAAGGAAAAACTTGAGTTCAAATTAGTATAGTTAAAAGATATATAATACAGAATGAGATCAAAGTATTATAGCTTAGGGATTGATTACTGAAGATTGGGGTCAAATTATTATAGCTTCGGGATATATAACTGTCAGGGATATTGTGTCATATTGCTTTGATAGGTGTGAATAATCTGGTTAGGCTATCTGATCATAGATGGCGTCTTTCATGAGAGCGAGTGTGGTGTGTGTGTGTGTGTGTGTGTATGCATTGGTGAGTTTCAATTTTGGATTCGATGCTTTACGAGACTATGTGATACTGTACAGGTATGCGTGCTAGTGTAGATTGATTCATTAGAGTTTCAGATGGTTTGTTAGTGTAAGTGATAGTTGTATAATTCAATTCTTATTTTCTTTGAGGTGGGTGTTCGGGGTATCGAATATTGATTCAGTGTGTGTTTTGACTTTTATGAATTATTGAGAGGTGAATTGGTAGAGGACTTAATTCAGTCAGTCAGTACATTCCCAGCACACAAGGATTACAGTCTCTTCAGCTACTACGGTGTAGCGTGTGTGTGCTGGGGGTCTGCCACCAGAGCTCTTACTTATGAATTTTGACCAGGATCTTGCCCATGATATATGCCAAGAATCTAACCTTAGTCCGATCCTGATGTGGCCGTTTCGGTCTACCTGGTGCTTTGACCGAGCGGACTCATCCGTGAACGAGTGTGGGCTGGTTCTGTTTGGTCTAAGGCGAGTGTAGGACTTGGATGAGGGAGAGCGTTGGTTACACTTCGAGCCCTGCAGCTGTTGACGGGTCCAGGATCGGCATACAAGTACTGTGTGGTGACGCCAGGTTGCCTTGTGGGAGCCCTCACGTATAGTTCTCAGGGCTGTACTGCAGTTTCTCAGCCTGTGTGCGCCCGGACAGCCAGGAGTTCAAGTCAACCAGTGAAGAGGAGGGGGACTTCTATATTCATCATTTCCTTGCATTCCCTCTGGAGACCTATGCCGTATTAGCCTACCTTAGGACAGCCAGGAGTTCAAGTCAACCAGTGAAGAGGAGGGGGACTTCTATATTCATCATTACTTTTCATTCCTTTTTGAGACCTTAGCAGTAATGGTCTACTTTGGGACCCTCTCGTAGTCTACTTAAAGTTGTCATTAAAAGTTGTCATTCAAGTTGTCATTCATGTGTCATTCAAGTTGTCATTCATGTAGTCATACTTATTTGAAAGTTAATTAATTGACCACAAACTAATTAGCCCTAAGATATTCACCACTGCACCCTTCTTTATAATGCGAATGTCTTTTAGTGTGAATTTGGGTGAATGGTGTGAATGTATGTAAAATAATGTTATGGGTTTCTTTTTTCATTATTTGTAATATATATATTTTATAATATACTTTTGAGGTTATGTATTTTCTATCACTAATCCTTATCTTATGTAGGCTAAGAGAATGAGTTGTTAATTTATCGAGTGTATATCAAGTTACTCTGAAATCACGTAACCTACCTAGAATATCATAAGTGATTTCCTTGACAGTGGCGCAGTGTGTAGGATACTCATTCTCTTGTCCTGGGATTAGTATACTGTATGTTAAGAGCTCTGGTTGGTGTTTAATTATATCTTTCTTTTTTTTAGGAGCTGTTGTCCCATCAATGTGCTGGGGGTGTCCTGCTGAATGAGTTTGAGTTTCTTTGTGATTAGTATTATCCCTTCTAGCCATGAGTGGAATATCGGATATACTTAAGGAGGCTAAATCATTAGGTGTGACTGGAGAGGATGCTATTTTTAAACTTATATCTTTAGCAGATGAGAGGGATGAGAGAGCCGCTAAGAGAGACCGAGAGAAGGAGGAGAGGGAAAGAGAGAGAGAGAGCGTGAGGAGAGAGCGCGAGAGAGTGAGGAGAGAGCGCGAGAGAGTGAGGAGAGAGCGCGAGAGAGTGAGAGAGCGCAAGAGCGTGAGGAGAAAGAGAAAGCTCGTGCTCATGAATTATCTCTAGCTAAGCTTAAAATCTCAGATCCGAATAGGGCTGGCATAATTCCTGACACTAACCCCTCTAGGACTGTAGGTGATTCAGGTAAGGCCCGCATTCCTCCATTTTCGGATGGTGATGACATTGATTCTTACCTCCTTAGATTTGAGAAGGTAGCCAAGTTCTATGGTTGGCGAGAGACAGACTATCCACTTCACCTCGGAACCCTTCTGCGAGGTAAGGCACTGAAGGTATATGTAAGTTTACCCCCTGATGTCGCAGATGATTACGAGGCGCTCAAGAAAGCCCTACTTCAAGCGTTCCAGGTTGATGCTCATACCTACAGGAAGTTGTTCAGGTCAATGAAGGCGCAGGGAGACGAGCCATATGTTCAATTCCTTGCCAGACTGGAACAGGTATTTGGTAGGTGGCTAGTTTTGTCTGACGTAGAGAAAACCTATGAGCAGTTACATGACTTTGTAATAAAGGATCAGTTTTTAACTAGCTGTACTCCTGATTTGCGAGTATTCTTGAACGAACGAGGAGCTAAGACTAATACCGATGTTGCCAAAGCGGCAGACTTGCATAGGAATGCTCATTATACACGAAAGGGCAACCCAAAGTCTTCGTTACCTAGAACTGAGGATAGGAAGGGTAGTAAGTACTACGACAAAGTTGAGAAATCCTCTGATACTGGGGAATCTAAGACATACTCACACAGGCCCAGGATTAAATGTTTTATCTGTGGCGGCGATCATGTCAAGGCCCAGTGCCCCCATAGACGAATTGGTGATTCGGGGAAAGTTGCCAAGGTTAACTTTGTGTTTGATTCTAGATTGAAACTTCCTGGTACCATAATTGATCCTTGTGGTATGGTTGGCGATAGGAAGGTAGAGGTCACTCTTGATACATGTTGCTCCACAGTAATTGTGCATCCTAAGTTTATTTCAGGAAAGGTGCCTTCGGAGACAAAGTGTACTGTGTATGACTTCCTTGGTAAGCCTCACACATTTCCTACAATGGATGTAATTATTAAAAGTAAATTCTTTTCAGGAAAAGTTAATGCTGTAATTGCTCAGATCAGATTCACAGATGTACTCCTTGGTACAGTTCCTGGTGTATCAGTACCTCCCTTCATAGTAGGGGATAAGGAAGCCGATGGTGGTGCAGAGGTTGCTGCAGTTACTACCAGGGCTGGAGCCAAGAGAGAGGTAGGTAAGTCACATAGACCTTTAGCTACTAACACAGACTTCAATGTTGATCCAGGAGCTTTTCTGAAAGCCCAGGCAGAATGTAAGACGCTGAAACCGCTGTGGCAGAACGCGGAAGCTGAGAAGAAGATTAGCCACAGAGGTAGGGCTGTCCGGTATGAGGTAATAGATAAATTGCTTTACAGAGTCTGCTTGGAGAGTAAAAGTCTTGAAGAAATAGGGAATAAACAACTTGTTGTTCCAAAGGTGTACAGAAATAAAGTTTTACATCTAGCCCATGATGGTTTGCTGGCTGGACACTTTTCTCACCGGAAAACTGCTGGGAAGGTGTACCAGAAGTTTTTCTGGCCTGGTGCGGGTGCTGACATAGAGAGGTTCTGCCGGTCATGTGAGGTATGTCAAAAGTTCACCCACAAAGGTAGAGTCAAACCAGTGCCCCTTTCTAAGATGCCAGTAGTTTCAGAACCCTTTTCAAAAGTTGCAATTGACATAGTGGGTCCAATTGTCCCTAGGTCTAAAAGAGGTCATAAGTACATCCTCACCTTAATAGATTGTGCAACTAGGTTCCCTGAAGCTGTACCCCTAAGGGATATCGATACTGTCACTGTAGCCGAGAGCCTTGTAGAAATTTTTGCCAGAGTGGGAATCCCTAAAGAGATTCTCTCAGATAATGGTAGCCAGTTCAAATCAGGTTTGATGTCAGAGATCAATAAACTACTATCAGTCAAGGCAGTCCACTCAAGTCCATACCATGCCCAGAGTAATGGATGCATTGAGAGGCTTAACGGTACCCTTAAATCCATGTTAAAGAAAACCTGTTCTGATCATCCTGAGGATTGGGACAGATATATTCCAGCTGTGCTATTTGCCTATAGGGAAGTACCTAATGATTCTCTCAAATTTTCACCCTTTGAGCTTCTCTATGGCAGGAATGTGAGAGGTCCATTGAGCATATTGCATGAACTTTGGGCTAACAAACTGCTTGACGAGGAGATTAGAAATTCTTACCATCATGTCCTTGATTTAAGAAACAGGTTGGAGAAGTCGGCAGAGTTGGCAGTCACCCACTCAGAAGCTAGTAGTGATCAATATAAGATGTACTTTGACCGGAAGTGTAAGCCGAGGAAGCTGAAGGTTGGTGATGAGGTACTGTTGCTGCTGCCTACTAATAATAACAAACTGTTGATGCAATGGAAAGGTCCCTATGCTGTGCTACAGGTAAAGAACAATGTTGATTATGTCATTGATGTGAGGGGTAAATCCAGGTTGTATCACATAAACATGCTCAAGAGGTTTTACAAGAGACAGAAGGATGATGATAATGTTGCTGTAGTTTCCCATGCTATTGTTTCTTCTCCAGAATTCTTCTGTAACGCAGTGGCTACAGGTATTGTGGAGGCGAATGATGATGAGAATGTTGACTATTCTAGTATACCTCTCTGCAACCTTGGTCGGAACTCTGACATTAATATCAATCCTGATCTTTCAGAGTCTCAGAAAGCTGATCTCGAGGCCATACTGGATCTGTTTCCAGATGTTGTATCAGCTATCCCAGGTAGAACAGAGTCTGCAGTGCATCGTATCAGACTAACTTCTCCGGTACCAGTCCGTAAGAAACCTTACCCTATGCCTAAGCATCTCCAGAAAGTATTTGATGAGGAGGTTCAAAGAATGCTGGATCTTGGAGTTATAGAGCCTTCAGACTCGCCATACTGTTCACCTGTTGTGCTGGTGAAGAGTAATGATTCTTACAGGTTGTGTATTGATTTTAGGGCTTTGAATGACATAACAGTGTTCGATGCAGAGCCTATGCCCCACAGAGATGATTACCTTACTGAATTTGTTGATGACAAGTATATCTCTGAATTAGATATGAATAAGGGTTACTGGCAAATTCCTTGGACCTCGATTCAAAGATATGTACTGCGTTTGCTACAACGCAAGGATTAATGCAATTCACTCGTATGCCCTTTGGTTTAAAGACTGCTTGTGCAACTTTCATTAAGCTGATGAGGAAGGTTACTAGGGATCTAGAGAATACTGCCTGCTATTTCGACAACCTTGTGATTCATAGCAAAGACTGGGATTCTCACCTTAAACACTTGACTAATGCGCTTGATAGATTTAGAGAGCATGGGTTAACCGTAGGATCAAAGAAGTGTTTCTTGGGGTTTCCATCCATCAAGTATCTTGGCTATTCTTTGGGAGAGAATAAGTTGTCACCCCTTGGGGTTAGAGTGAATGCCATTCAAGAGTTAACCTTACCTGCTACTAAGTCACAACTGCGATCCTTCATGGGTACTATGAACTTCTATAGGCAGTTTGTTCCCAATTTTGCAGATCTTGCTAGTCCTTTAACAGATATGCTTAGGAAAGGATGTCCTAATAAACTGCAATGGACACTTGAGATGGAGGAAAGGTTCCGTTCCCTGAAGAAAACTCTGGTTAACCAGCCTATTCTGAGGCTACCTAACTTAGAAAAGACCTTTTATCTCAGGACTGATGCCAGCGGTGAAGGTCTGGGAGCTGCCCTTCTGCAGGAGGCTGATGGAGTGCTGATGCCTGTCTGCTATGCGAGTCGTAAGCTACTAGACAGGGAAAAAAATTATTCAGCTATTGAGCGTGAGGGTTTAGCTGTGGTGTGGAGTATAGAACACTTCCGTAAGTATTTGTATGGTACAAAGTTCATCCTGCAAACTGATCATCAGCCACTGACCTATATTAAAAACATGCAGAATTCTAACAACAGGTTAATGAGGTGGGCCCTGGTTCTTCAGTCCTATGCCTTCAGAGTGGAGTACATAAAGGGTAAGGATAATGTCTTTGCAGACCTTCTTAGCAGATCCTAGGTCATGATTCACATCCCATCAAAGGAATACTTAAATACCTGATTTTGTCTATATTCCGTGTAATATAGTTGGTGAGGGGGTATTGTCAGGGATATTGTGTCATATTGCTTTGATAGGTGTGAATAATCTGGTTAGGCTATCTGATCATAGATGGCGTCTTTCATGAGAGCGAGTGTTGTGTGTGTGTGTGTGTGTGTGTATGCATTGGTGAGTTTCAATTTTGGATTCGATGCTTTACGAGACTATGTGATACTGTACAGGTATGCGTGCTAGTGTAGATTGATTCATTAGAGTTTCAGATGGTTTGTTAGTGTAAGTGATAGTTGTATAATTCAATTCTTATTTTCTTTGAGGTGGGTGTTCGGGGTATCGAATATTGATTCAGTGTGTGTTTTGACTTTTATGAATTATTGAGAGGTGAATTGGTAGAGGACTTAATTCAGTCAGTCAGTACATTCCCAGCACACAAGGATTACAGTCTCTTCAGCTACTACGGTGTAGCGTGTGTGTGCTGGGGGTCTGCCACCAGAGCTCTTACTTATGAATTTTGACCAGGATCTTGCCCATGATATATGCCAAGAATCTAACCTTAGTCCGATCCTGATGTGGCCGTTTCGGTCTACCTGGTGCTTTGACCGAGCGGACTCATCCGTGAACGAGTGTGGGCTGGTTCTGTTTGGTCTAAGGCGAGTGTAGGACTTGGATGAGGGAGAGCGTTGGTTACACTTCGAGCCCTGCAGCTGTTGACGGGTCCAGGATCGGCATACAAGTACTGTGTGGTGACGCCAGGTTGCCTTGTGGGAGCCCTCACGTATAGTTCTCAGGGCTGTACTGCAGTTTCTCAGCCTGTGTGCGCCCGGACAGCCAGGAGTTCAAGTCAACCAGTGAAGAGGAGGGGGACTTCTATATTCATCATTTCCTTGCATTCCCTCTGGAGACCTATGCCGTATTAGCCTACCTTAGGACAGCCAGGAGTTCAAGTCAACCAGTGAAGAGGAGGGGGACTTCTATATTCATCATTACTTTTCATTCCTTTTTGAGACCTTAGCAGTAATGGTCTACTTTGGGACCCTCTCGTAGTCTACTTAAAGTTGTCATTAAAAGTTGTCATTCAAGTTGTCATTCATGTGTCATTCAAGTTGTCATTCATGTAGTCATACTTATTTGAAAGTTAATTAATTGACCACAAACTAATTAGCCCTAAGATATTCACCACTGCACCCTTCTTTATAATGCGAATGTCTTTTAGTGTGAATTTGGGTGAATGGTGTGAATGTATGTAAAATAATGTTATGGGTTTCTTTTTTCATTATTTGTAATATATATATTTTATAATATACTTTTGAGGTTATGTATTTTCTATCACTAATCCTTATCTTATGTAGGCTAAGAGAATGAGTTGTTAATTTATCGAGTGTATATCAAGTTACTCTGAAATCACGTAACCTACCTAGAATATCATAAGTGATTTCCTTGACAATAACCAAAACTAGGGGTAAAAGTGTTATAGCATAGGTATCATATTACTACTGTAAAGCTTGGAGTCAAAGTAGTATAGCTAAGATAATGATAATAAAGCATTAGGTCAAACTATTATAGCTTAGGGATTTATTAATAAAACTTGGGGTAAAAATATTATAGCTTAGCAATTTATAAGAAAACATGACATGAACATATTATGGCTAATATATTTAATACTAAGGCTTGGCGTCAAACTACTACAGCTTTTGGATTTATAACTAAAGCTTGGTGTCACGCTAATATAGATTAGGGATTTATAACTAAATCTTTGGGTTAAAGTAATATATCTTAGGGATTTATAACTAACGCATGGGGTTAAAGTATTAAATCTTAGGGATTTATAACTAATGCTTGGGTAAAAGTATTATATATAAGGATTTATAACTAATGCTTGGGTAAAAGTATTATATATAAGGATTTATAACTAATGCTTGGGTAAAAGTATTATATATAAGGATTTATAACTAAAGCTTGGGTAAAAGTATTATAGTTTAGGGATTTATAACTAAAGCTTGGGGTTAAAGTATTATAGTTTAGGGATTTATAACTAAAGCTTGGGGTAAAGTATTATAGCTTAGGGATTTATAACTAAAGCTTGGGGTAAAGTATTATAGCTTAGGGATTTATAACTAAAGCTTGGGGTAAAGTATTATAGTTTAGGAATTTATAACTAAAGCTTGGGGTAAAGTATTATAGCTTGGGGATTTATAACTAAAGCTTGGGGTAAAGTATTATAGCTTAGGGATTTATAACTAAAGCTTGGGGTTAAAGTATTATAGCTTAGAGATTTATAAGTAAAGCTTGGGGTTGAGTATTATAGCTTAAGGATTTATAACTAAAGCTTGGGGTTAAATTATTATAGCTTATGGATTTATAACTAAAGCTTTGGGTTAACGTATTATAGCTTAGAGATTTATAACTAAAGCTTGGTATCACACTATTGTAGCTTAGGGATAGGCCTATATAACTAAAGCTTCGGGTCAAATGATTATAGCTTCGGGATTTATAAACATAGATTTGGTCAAATTATTTATAACTTTGGGATTTATTATAATATCTTGAAGTCAAATTATTATAACTTAAGGTTATATATCTATAGAGTGTGTCAAAGTATTATCGCTTAGGGATTTATAACTGCATATCATAATACCCTTCCATTGCAATTATTCCCATCTTTATATATTTTCATTATTTTGGATAAAAAAAAAGGAGTGTATTAAGCTTTTAAAAGGCTCTAATAACCAACAAAAGTTGGGTTATTGTGTTTGGCAGGTTATTTCATACATGGGTTACTTCGTTTTCAATTACCCGGCACAAATTCTTTCTTTATATGAATTTGCAGGTAAGTTGCTGGAGTTTTAGAAAACGTCAAGTTAATGGGTTGTCTCTTTACATGCAAGTTACGCTTAAGGTCTTTCTCTCTTGTCGACGTTCTTTACCTTCAAATACATACAACGTTCTTTGTGTTCCTCCTTTGTTGACGATCTTTACTCTCTCTCTCTATCTCTCTCTCACACCTTGAGGTATCCAGTGTTGGTTCCCAATTAACCGTGACCAGGCAAAAGTGACCCACAATCAGTGACTCGTTATTGGCTCTCTCTCTCTCTCTCTCTTTCTCTCTCTCTCTATCTCTCTTTTCACCGAAAGCAACAATCTTATCACCAATAGTCAACACGGATTCAGGGCAAAGAGATCATGCCTAACGAACTTAATAGAATTTTATGATAGACTTTGTAATTTAACTGACTTGATCAAAAGTCTTGACATACTGTACTTGGACTTTCAGAAAGCCTTCGACAAGGTCCCACATTTAAAATTGCTACAGAAAGTCAAGCGATTAGGAATTACAGGGCAACACCTACGAATGGATTTAAAACTGGCTAAGTAAAAGAAAGCAGAGAGTAGTTATAAATGGTGTCGAATCATCATGGACTCTAGTGGCTAGTGGAGTCCCTCAGGGTTCAGTGTTGAGACCGATTTTGTTCATAATATACATCAATGGCATTGACAATAGTATCAATAATATAGCTTCTAAATTCGCGGATGACACCAAGATATGAAAAGCAGTAATTTTGGAAAGCGATAGAATCAGTCTACAAACAGGTCTAAATACAATCACAGAATGGTCGGAGAATTGTCAAATGCCCTTTAATGTAAACAAATGCCAGATATTGCAAATAGGCTCTAAAAACAATAAATATGAAAATTACATGAACGGGAAGAAAGGTAATAGCGTAACACAGGTAAAAGACCTAGGAGTGCTTATAAATTAAAACCTAAAATCTTCAAACCAATGTACGGCAGCAGCTAATAAAGCAAACAGAGCATTACGCTTCATCAGAAGAAATGCTCATTATCACAACAGAGACATAGTTATGCCATTATATAAAAGTTTAGTGAAACCGCATCTACAGTAGAATACGCTGTGCAGTTCTGGTCTCCCTACCTCATAAAGGACATTGTAAAGCTGGAAAATGTGCAGCGAAGAGCATCTAAATTGATCCCTTCTCTAAGAAATAAACCATATGATGAGAGACTAAGAGAACTCGATCTATTTTCACTTTAGAAACGGAGGATAAGAGGACAACTGACTGAGTGTTTCAAGATTTTAAAAGGATTCCGTAACATTAACCCTGATAAACTATTTAAGACAGCCAAAGAGAGTTCTACAAGAGAAAACAAGTTAAAATTAATAGGTAAGAAGGCAAACCTGGATAAAACAACAAAAATCTTCACTCACAGTATAATTAGTGAGTGGAATAAGCTCCCAAATAAAGTAACAGATAGTATCTCAATAGATGCATTTAAAAGACATCTAGACTCATACCACAGAGAAATAGGGATGGAGTAAGTAATAACCAATGATAGAAGGATGTGGTAGTAACGAGCACTGCTTCCAGTTGAAGAGAGCTAACTGAGGAAAACAAATATAAATACAAAATAAAATAAATCTATACATATATATATATATATATGTTTCTAGTCTCTCAGTGGGGATCGAACCATCGACCATCAGAACGATAGCCGACGCTTAATCATAGCCGACGCTTGATTAAGCGTCGGCTATCGTTCTGATGGTCGATGGTTCGATCCCCACTGAGAGACTAGAAACATTTAGTGGCTCACGTGTATTTGTGATATATTCTCAATATATATATATATATATATATATATATATAACTGCAGGTGAAGGTTTGCATGCAATTTCCTTTCAATTTCTAACTTTCTATAAATTATTTCAGGCGGTTTCCAAGATCTGCAAGGTTATTCACTTCCAACTATCTTCATGTACGGTAATTGTCGGAGGGAACGGAGGGGGGGAGAGAGCCTACTTCTTTGCTATCCTTTCCTTCCACTGTACCTTACTCTCGGGTTAGCTATCTGTACTAAAATTAAGTCCTGACCACCTCGCTGGGATCGTAAGGTCTGTGTGGTCAGTATATATATGTAAATCTATGTAAATAACCCTCTCTCTTTCTCTTTCCATCAATGTTCCAAGCCATTTATTCTTTCTATCCCATCTCTCTTTTACTTCCTCTCTCTCTCTCTCTCTCTCTTTATTTTTCACTTAAGAAAAGAAGATTCGAGGTCAAGTAATAGAGTGTTTCAAGATACTAAAGGGATTTCACAAAATTGATGTAGATTCACTTTTCCAAATAGATAATAGTTCATTAACTCGGGGAAATGGAATGAAATTAAAAACCAGGAGGGCGAATCTCGATGTCACAAAGCACTTCTTCACCTACAGTGTGGTCATCGAGTGGAACAAATTGCCTGAGAAAGTGGTACAATGTAAGACAATTGACACATTCAAGAGAAGTCTAGACATTCATTATGAGGAGGTGGGAATAATATAGTATAAAAAAAAAAAAACATAGGTTAAGCATCAGTAGTATATAATATTTTGCATCTTCGTTCTTTATTATAAATTTCTCAGTAGAAGTTTTTATTTTGTTCTCATTCTGCTGGGTGACTTCTTTTCCCAACTTTATTTCATGCCGACCAACGGTCGGAGGGAGAGGTGGGTGGGCAGAGAGCCGTCTTCTTTGCTATCCTTGCCTTCCACTTTGTAGCAAATTATATTTTAGCATTAATTCCGGACTACCTAATAGGGACCGTAAGGTCTGTGTAGTGTGTGTATCTATGTAACTCTATGTAACTCCCCATCCCTCCCCTCTGTACCTAAGTGTGTGCATGTGTATATGTGTGTGTATGTTTGTATGTATGTGTTTATATATATATGTATGTTGCATGTATGTATATATTTGTATGTACCGTATGTATGAATGCATGTATATATGTAGCCTATATATGTATGTATGTATATATGTATGCATGTATGTATGCATGTATGTATGTATGTATGTATGTATGTGTCCTTTCTTTCAATATTATTCAAATAAGCAAATGTTAACTACTGTCAAACCCAGTCTCTTCCTTTTTATGTATGTCCCGAAAGACGTCGATTCTCTTACATATACATATATATCTATCCTTTTATCGATTCATTTTTAACTTATGTTTCATTCAAGCATTCGTATATCTTTCGACAATATCAATGAGTTAATCTATCTATCTATCTATATTGATCTATCTATCTATCTATTTATATATATATATATATATATGTCAGTCTGTCTATCTATCTATCTATCTGTATCTTCCATCACCATCATTCTCAGTCAGAAGTGTCTCCGTCATTCTTGTCTCCCTTCGGACGAGCTCTTTCCTCCTCCATCCATCACCACACTATCCTGTCATCTCTCTACTACTCTCTCTCTCTCTCTCTCTCTCTCTCTCTCCCTGCACCTACTCATATTACCACACATAGTTCCTCACTCACAAAATACTCTCATAACTCGATCACACACACACACACACACACACACACACACACACAATTACTCTCTCCTCCAAACTTTCTCCAACTTTCCCTCAGGGTTGACCAAACATGAATAAACTCAACACCATTCATTAGTTCACACTCCACTGATCCTGCTTAACTCTATTTGGTTGGAGGGGGTCTCTTTGGACCTCCTCTGTTTCGCTCCAATAGTTTGGATATTTTATGACGCCTCGCCCCATTCATGTGTCGAATATTTTCTGGGCGAGCGATAGCGAGCCTGTAACTTAGAAACAAATCGGACTTTTGCTAGGACGCTGTTCTATCGAAAACAAATAGCTGGAATAACCTAAATTGCTACGTTTTATACCTACACTCTTCCAAATATATTCAGGCTATTTTATGGTATTCCAATTATTCATATTTATTTAACCAGATGTAATCCGAATTATATTTTTGGGGGTGACATCTCTTCCACACACGCACACATCCCCATTGATATCTTGGAAACCGTTTTCAATTATCTTCCAGTCATTAAGCACTGTGTTCAGGACTTGTAAGATAAAAGTATTTGTAAACAAATAATGAAAGGAGGAGCAGAATGTGTTGAGGATGAATTGTGTTACGAAATGACAGGAGAGACCATGCTTCATGAACCGCCAACTCTACATGTAACAGCACCTAGACGTCTCCACACCCGTCAACTGTCTATGCGCAACAGAAACAGAGCCACAACGCAACTCCAGGCTCTCTGAGGATTCAAGTTGCAACCAATCCTCCCACAACTGACTGGAACCAGGAGTACACAGTGGAGATAGAACATAAACTGCAACTCCAGAATAATCTAGTGCCGAATGGCAACACTGGGGTGGATCCTTCCCAAGCTGAATAAAATATGCAAGGCTCTGAATAAATTATGTTGAGTAAATTACGTTACTGAATAGGCTGGTCACTAAATCCAAACACCTACCAATACGATGGGCAGTCCTAAACTGACATACACCCAACGGGATTTCCATACCCGGGAACTGAACCCTTGATATGCAAATGCCAAACCGTCCTGAAAGCCGGAGTGTCCACCTCGAAATAAACCAACCAAAACAGGAAGACCCCTAGGAGTACGCCACCCACTACTCCGAAATGGACACTCAACTTAACTGGACCACAATTAATTAAATATGCAAGCAATAGAAGTAAGTGTGTTAAAGCAAAGTACTGCAAAACAATATTATCATGTTCAAGCAAAGAAATGCAGAACAATATAAGTACCGGTATGTTAAAGCAAAGAAATGCAGTACCACGTAGTCCAGGTAGCTACTGTGCTTCTACTAGCACGGCTGGCATGCAGTATTGCAAGCGAAAGGTAAGCATTCGAGGACTTAAGCCCGGCCGGTAACTCCGACACAGTCGCATCGTACAACATTCGCTACGCAACCCCACACCCAAGACTAGAGGAGCAATCAGCATGTATTAACGGGGTAATAATGTCAAAGAGGGTGCGTGAAAGCAAGCCCAGACAAGGCTGGACCCCAATGACAAATTACCTCGTTAGCACAACCGGTACACCAATAACTTTCTGACGTTCACGAGCATACACTGGGCCGACAAAGTACTTCCAACACCACAGCAGGGAAACCACTGTAACAAGGTCCAATATCAAGTAAATAACTAGTGCAAGGCAGATAAATGAAGCAAGTAATAATATCCAAACAAGTAAATTGGCGGTATAAACCCACAAGCCGCCACGAACCCTATGTGCAATTATTAACTGTGCAAAAAAAAAACCACACAAAAACAAAAAATGTGTAGCAATATATATGCAACTATCAAGTAGTGAAGGATAAATTAATTAAGTCAAGCCAAAGTGCTAATAGTCCCACGGAGCCAGGGGAAATAGTTTCGTAAAAGTATAAGAATGCAAAGATTATGAGAAAAGATGTGCTTCCAACCGCTGTTCAACCCCGACTAATGCCCCTTTCACACATACAGGAATCGGGCGCCGAATGCAGCAGAAAGCAGCCGAGTAGCGACTCTGCTGCATGCGGCACCAAGTCGGCACCTATTCCTACCCATGCGGCTGTAGTCGTCTGTAGTCTGGTGAAGTCCTGGCAATGCGTGTCAAGTCGCGGTCCGCGACGAAAATGTTTGTCAGTTTTGAAATTTGGGCCAGACTTGAAATTTGTCTGGTGGATGCGGGGAGTAGTCTGCTCTAGTCGGCGCTAGTCGTACCAAGTCTTCTGTATGCGGCTGTAGTCCTTGTGTATATCGGCTCGAATTGTGTTTCATGTGTAGCATAAAGACTACTGCCGCATACACCAGAGTACAGCCGCCGGACACGAGTACAACCGCAAAAGTCTGCTGAAGTCTGCTGAAGTCGTGTGCATAAATTTGCATAAATTTGCATAAAAAAATTAAAAATTATGCAAAAATATGAGTCATACGAGTACAACAGACAACAGCGGAATTCATCCGCATGCAGCCGCATACAGCAGACTCCAACCACATTGACAGGAGTGCAGACGTATGACAACACCCGGAACCCAATGTGGCACAAGAGTCGAGCCAACTTGACCGGACAAGTAACCGACAACAGAAAACTCCAACCGACAACACAAAAGTCGAACCGAAAACAGCCGCATCCACCTGACAAGAAATACTAGACATTTTTCCCAACAGAACGGCAACACGGCCCCTATATATAGGCCCCAGGCAGCGCACTCCCCAACAGTCTTCAATGAGACCACCAACGACGCACACCTACCACCCTCACCCTCGCCTCGCCTCTACCCTGACCTCTACGCTCACCTATACCGCCTTTACACCATGCCTGGACCCAGTCGAACACCAAAGACCAGGAAGTCGCAGAGTCCACAGAAGATCCAGAGGCAAGAAGACGACAACCGATTGGAAGACTTCTTTGGAGACGAGACCCAGATGAGTGAGCAAGAGAGCATGGAGGTAATCCAAGACAGCCAGCCTCCACGCCAAACACCCCCCGCTGCCAAGCGGCAAGCACCGCCACCAGCTCCCGCCAAAACCAGCATGCTACCGCCAGGGAGCAGCCAGGACACCCAGGACACCCAGGACACCCAGGACACCCAGGACACCCATGACATCCAGGAGATCGACATCGAGACGGCTGACGAGGCCTCCCCAGATGCGATTATCTACGGCGTCAAATCTAAAAGAACTATAACGAGGGTAGTGTTGCGCCCCGAAGACGAGGTCGCCGTGATGGAGTGGTTGCGGGCACATACATTCATGTATGACAAGCAGGCCCGAGAATTCAAGGACTCTGACCGGAAGTGGCGCCTGTTTGAAAAGAAGGCCAAGACTCTGACCCCTCCAATAAGGTAAGTTTTCCCATATTGATACGTGAAATGTTATATTATTAATATTTACGTTGTTTATCTGTGTTAGTACAAATTTTTATGTGTTGTGATGAATAGTGACACTGTTTACCTGGGTAGATACCTGTAATATTGGGTGATATATAGACATTGTTGTGTGATATATACGTTTCTATTATATGTGATTTTGTCTTGCAAACAGGTGCTCAGCTGAGGACCTGGTGCGATAACATCCGCTCCAGGTTTGGCAAATTAACGGCTAGGAAGAGTGGTGCTGGGGCTGAAATACGGTACAGCGACCGTGATCAGTGGATCCTTGAACAGGGCAGTTTTTTCAGGGGTCACATTGTGCGGAACAAGCCTCGTAGCACCGGTAATGTGAGTGTTTATTATATATGTTATTCAAATTCAGCAACACTTATTTAATCATTTCCAATTATTCCCTTAAGGCAGTGTTTATGTTACATTTTGCTGTCATGTTATGCATGCTTTGTGGTTTCAATGAAACAATCTCCATAGATTTTTTATTTTAATTAATAATTATTTATTAACATCATTACAACACCAAACTCCTACCCCCAAATGCCATTCATTACACTATAACACATCCCGACTCAGCACATTACAGTTAAAATATTATATCTGCCTTCCTCCGATAACACAGTTCATATACCACTGTTCATATACATAACACAGTTTCGGGTGGATGGGACTCGTTAGCCTTGGTCGGCAACTCATCTAGGGGAGACAACCTTATACAAATCCGGGTGGATGGGACTCGTCAGCCTTGGTTGGCAACCTGTCTAGGGGAGTAAACCTGATAAAAATCCGTACTGCTTACCTAAGGGTAAGGCAGGTTAGTGGATGGATTAGCCGAACACCACTGTAGAAAAATAGTGCTAACAAGATACACAGAGGGCCTCGGAATCGGACGGATCCTAAATTGAGTGGTCAATCCTGTAAGTCCTTCACTAACCTGGCTTGGGTTGTCCCTCTCACAGGGAATAGGTCCGCTTGGGGGCATTCTGTGTATGGCCACCCTCGTAAGGGGAGTAAGGCGTCCGGCAATAGATAGATAGATAGATCACAACATACCATTATAAAATAATCTTCTTGTTTTCACCCCAACAAACAGTTCCCACAGCATGCCTCATCCGACGCCAACGATGATGCGCCTGAGCTGGACGACCCTGTACTCGAGACCAGGACAGAGGCCGAGGACTCTGCGTCTGGGGCCTCCCAGCACAGCACAACAACAGGCACCAAGCGGCAGAAGGCTTCCACCAGCTCCGCTGAAATAGAAGAGGTGAGAAAAATTATAGAAATGTGCATATGCAAACAAATGAATGTAAGGTGTGGAAAGGTAAGACAAGTTATATAATGTGAAGAGTTGCTCTGGACTGCGAATGCGCCACTCCCACTGACACGGTAAGGCAAATATTGACATGCGCTACTAACTTCATTAATGATGTAAACTAAACATATTTTATTAACATGTACCTATTATGTAATATTCCTAATACATATCTTACAGAAATCTGGAATGCAGATGGAGATTTATGTTATTTATGAGTGTGCATTGCATAATTATCCTGACGCTGTCTGATAATAATCAACTTTTTGGACATCTCTCTTTATAGATACAGCAGACGGTGACCGCCTTCCGCAAGGACGTCAGTGAACTCCGGGAAAGCGTGAAGACAGGAGGTGGACGCCTCAAGCCTCATGTTTCCGCGTTCGTTGCCTACCTTGCGGAAGTCATGAATGAGTGGTCTGCCGATGACTGCAACACGGCTCAGCAGGAGATGACTACCTACGTGCTGCAGATGGACAAGATGGCGCGGCAATGGGCTTCGGGGGCAACTGCAACCCCAGCGAGTGCGGCACCACCCCCCGTCCAACCTCCACAACCCTCCGTCAGCGTCCAACTTGCGCCCCAGGTATACCAACAACGTGTGCCACAGCTGACTCCACACCTGGGCCAACCTCTTGGACCGGCCCCACAGTTTACGCCCACCTTGTGGGGCAGCTCCACCCCCACATATGGGACACACCTCGCGGTGCCCGCCACACCTGGGAGAAGTTTTCAGAGGCAACTCTTTGATGTGAGTCTCAACCTGGACTCCCCAAACCCAACACTACACACACCGCAGCACGAGGGGCAGTAGAGAATTTCCGTCCAATGTAAAGATTAAAATAAAATTCTGTTGTGAATACTGTGTTTAGAATTCCAATCCCATATGCCAGTAATATGTTATGAAACAATAAATAATACTTATCTTTGCTGAAAATAGTCTCTAGTAATAATACCCAAAAATATGTCCTTAACCCTTCCTACCCGGGCTGCCTTTGGTAAGGACAGCACGAAAGAAGGGCAGCTACCCGGTATGCCTTATCTAAGGCATGAGCTTAATAGCCTAATTAAGCTTGGTCCGAACGCCGTACGTACGACCTATGTCAACAAACCCAAGCGTTCGTCACCGCACCTCCCAAAACAAGAAGGAGAAGACTCCTCAATGTTATTGTTCTGACGTCATGACGAAATTAGTGTCTAAAATGCCCCCATATTGGCAACATCTCTGCAATATTGGCTCCACTGAAATCGTCATCACAACTGAACCAGTTGACTTACAGAGCTCTACTAAATGCCAAAATACAGATTGAAAACCGCACTACGATTATAGATGAGTGGGAAAGTTCTAGCAGTGAAAATAAACATAAATACGGTAGCCTAGGCCTAGACGTTTTTCGGCCATATCGCCCGGGTAGGGGCGACCGTCATTAGCTAAGACAGCCCGGGGAGGAAGGGTTAAATAACATGGCAGGCAAATATTTACGACTTGACATTCATTCACAAAAGTGACTACTAAATAAAATATAGATGAATATAATCGATGTTGAAAATATAGATGAATATAATATATGTTTTCTAAAATTAATATACACTCATCATATACAAATGCCCGCGACGGCAATAACAAAGCAAGAAAGTAATAGCCTGATACGTATAAATATTAATATATAATAATAAAATATAACTGACGCATGACAGTTACATAATAAATTACTGAATGTCATGGAAATACTGAATAATGAAATAATATGCCAAAGCAAATGACTGAAGAGAAGTGAAAATGAAAGTAATAATTATTAATAAGAAACATATGAACATATAAAATTTGCAAATGATATGGACAATGGCACGCATGATTTAATTAGAAAGAGCTGCAAATTAGGTCAGTTAATATAACATTAAAATACACACAATCATCGTACCTTCATGAGTCACTGAACCGGCTATCCTGCCAGCTCACACTGCCCCGGGTTGATGTGAAGTAGTCTGCCATGTAGCGACGCAACTCCTTTGCGTAATTAGTAGCCTGGTTTCCGGTCAGTGGCATGAGCGGCTCCAACTGGTCACCATCCCTCCAAGACCCTGGCGTCACCCTGTGGGTGACTGGGTTCTCCCTGTCAAGGAAGCCAACGGGGTGGTGACTGGGGAAACGGCGACGGATGAGGTTGTGTAGGCAACAGCATGCCAGCACCACAGACTCCACTCTCTTGGGTTGCAGGGGAATGGTGGTGAGCAAACATCTGAACCTGTAGAATAGGGAGACACAAAACATGGTTATTATCAAATACCTGCCTCTGCAAAGAGAATAAGTTAGCAATGCAAGTGTATAGCCTTATTAATGGCATTAACCCCACCAAAATTGAAAGATATTTACCTGTTAGCCAAGATGCCAAAGGCATTTTCCACCACCCGTCGAGCCCTGGACAACCGGTAGGAGAAGATCATCTCGCCCATGTTCGTAGAGCGATGTGGGAATGGTTTCAGTAGCCAGGGTCGCATGGGGAATGCGTCGTCAGCTAACAGGAAGTAGGGCACAGGCCTGGCACCAGTGTGTAGGGGTTGAGGAGGCGGAAGTCCCAGGGTGTTGTTCTCCAGGCCGGCCCTGATAGGTGTCTGTGCAAAGACACCACCGTCAGACCCCGAACCAGTGGCACCCACATCGCAGTACAGGAACTTGTAGTCAGCATCCACAACTGCCATAAGCACAATAGAGTGGAATCCCTTGTAGTTATAGTAAAGGGACCCAGCATTGGCAGGGCAGCGAATGGCTATGTGCTTACCATCAATAGCACCAACGGCGTGTGGAAACTGCCAGCGTTCTTCGAAGAGGTCAGCACATTTCTTCCAATCTTCCGGGGTCTTGGGGCATGGCAGAATGAGAGGGTGGTATTCTTGGTAGATGGCCTCACAGGTGTCAGGAACCAGCAGTGAAATGCTGTTATGGGCGACGCGGAAATCATAGGAGAGTGTTTGATATGAATCACCAGTCGCCAGGTAGCGCAGGGTAATGGCGAGACGAAGGGCAGGGCTCAGGGATTTCCGCCAGAAGGTGTCCTGTCTCTCTATCCTGGGTGTTATCTTCTCCACCATTTCCCAGAACATGTCCACGTCCAACCTGGTGAAGTTTCTGAAGCTGCGGTGGTCTTCGCGCATGAACTCATGCATGATATTCTCGTAGTGGCCATACATTGGCCGCCGCAGGAGCCAGTTCCGCGTCCACACTGACCTCCTCTTCCTCCTTCGTTGTTTAATGGCTATTTTCAGAGCCAACAGATCAACCTGGAGAGTTAAATCCATGGACATGGTCGCCAGGTATATGTCTATATTTTGGCGCTGGGAGGGTGTAATGAATACGTGCGCATCCATGTTGTGTGGTAGAGTGTCACCGTAGCTGTTGACGCAACGGTGGAGTCGACTGTAATGATGTTCAGCCCTGCTAGACCGCCCCTTTTTATACATCCGCTGGCCACACAACTTGTGTGTGTCGGCTTTATGCGGGTGTATGCGGTTCGACTCTGAAGTCGATCGTCTGTATTCTGGAGTCGATCGGCTGAAGTCTTATAGATGCGGGTGAAGTCGGCATGTAAAAATGACCGTTATTTTTTTGGTCGGTTCGAGTCTCAAGACTTCTCCGGAGTCAAGACGACAACGTCGGCTGTATGCGGCTGTAGTCTGGTGAAGTCCGTTGGATGCGGCATACCGAGCCAACTCCAAAAGTCGGGGGACAAAAACGCTACTCTGCTGTATTCGGCGCCCGAGTCCTGTATGTGTGAAGGGGGCATAACTCTTCCAGCCCCAGCAGCCAGCGACCTCACTCCCTGCAGACAGACTGGAGCCAGTACAGGCGCCAATAAAGCTATTTCAACATACCCATGGCTCAACAACCCATTAGTAAGCTGTAACGTATTATAGATCACATAGGTATAATCAGCCATAGTTAGTATACTCCTCCAATGCATAAGATCTCCACCGAATCGTATATTTGCAGGAAAATTAATATTAGAAAAGCTGCACCTCACCTCACACCTTCTGAACCTCACCCCTTAGAAAATGAGTTTAAATCTTAAAATTGGTCAAGGAATAATACCGTGAACTCCACTATGGTCAAGGAATAATACCGTGAACTCCCCTATGGTCAAGGAATAATACCGTGAACTCCACTATGGTCAAGGAATAATACCGTGAACTCCACTATGGTCAAGGAATAATACCGTGAACTCCACTATGGTCAAGGAATAATACCGTGAACTCCACTATGGTCAAGGAATAATACCGTGAACTCCACTATGGTCAAGGAATAATACCGTGAACTCCACTATGGTCAAGGAATAATACCGTGAACTCCACTATGCAATATTAAACCAATGTGTCCTAAACAATTATACATCCGTACAACCCAACACTCGGCCCCATAGGATTATACATCCGTACAACCCAACACTCGGCCCCATAGGATTATACATCCGTACAACCCAACACTCGGCCCCATAGGATTACATAAATATCAATATTCACTGCTAACGAAACTTATATCCTTACGATAAGCCAAAATACATGTGCTCATTATAACAATGGATAGATGGATAGATAAATAGATAAGATATATTGATAAAGAGATAGATTCTTATAATTATACTGTAGCTTGATATATAGATAAAGAGTGATATGTGTGTGTGTGTGTGTGTGTGTGTGTGTTTGAGAGAGAGAGAGAGAGAGAGAGAGAGAGAGAGAGAGAGAGAGAAAGAGAGATTTACATAGATACGCTGGCCACACAGACCACACGATCCAAACGAGGTGGTCAGGACTTAATTCTAGTAGATATGGCATATCCTATAGAAAAGGAAAGAATAAAAAAGAAGAAGGCTCTCTCCCCACCCTCTGTTTCCTCCGGCAATTGACGTACATGAAAAAGTTGGAAGTGATCAACCTTGCTGGGCTTCGAAATCCCCAGAAGGAATTTACAGGAAAGATTGGAAAAAAAATGGTAAAGGAATGTAACCCTTCGCCTTAGTAGTATGTACATTTTGGGGTTAATTGGAATCATGCAACCCATCACCCTTAGTAGTATGTACATCTTTAATGATGATTATTATAATTATTATTCTTTATTTGTTCATTTACTTTTGTTTCCTTACGCTCTCTTCAGCTGAACAAACAATAACGGTGATAATTACTGCCTACTCCATACCAATTTTTCTGTGGTATGAGATTAGATTTGTCTTAAATGTATCTATACTGGAGCTGTCTATTACTTAAATTGGGAGTTTGTTCCACTCATCAATCACACTGTGAGTGAATATTTTTTTTTTGTGTATCTAGATTCGCTCTCCTACCTAATAATTTTAAATTGTTTCCGCTTGTAGATGCGTCTTCGGCTTTTTTTAACAACTTATCTAGGTTAATATTACTGAATCCTTTTAGAATTTTAAAACACTCTATCAATTGGCTTCTCATCCTTCGTTTCTAAAGTGAAGACAGATAAAGTTATTTTAGTCTTTCATCATATGATTGATTTCTTAATGAAGTGATTAGTTTAGTGGCTCGCCTTTGCACAGATTCCAATTTTTTTAACATTCTTTATGAGGTGAGGAGACCAAAACTGCACAGCGTATTCGATGTGTTGTCTCACCATACTTTTGTTTAAGGGCAAACCTATATCTTTGCTGTGATCGTGAAAGTTTCTTCTGATGACACCTAGTACCCTGTTTGCTTTGTTTGCAGCCGCTATGCATTGATTGGAAGATTTTAAGTTTTCGTATATCAGCACTCCCAAGTCTTTTATTTGTGTTACATTTTTTATCTTCTCTTTATTCATGTAGTATTCATATTTATTGTTTTTTTTAACCTATTTGCAATATCTGAATTGTTTTAAATTAAGCAGCATTTTCCACTTCTCCGACCATTCCGTGACTTTATTTAAATCAGCTTGTAGGTTTATTGTATCACTTTCGGAAATTATTGCATTACCTATCTTCTTTGCATCCGCGAATTTGGAAATTATATTATTTATGCCATTATCTATATCATTGATATATATATTATGAACAACATTGGTCCCAATACTGAGCCTTGGGGGACTCCACTAGTTACTGAGATCCATGTTGATTCCACACCGTTGATAACTATTTGTTTTCTTTCACTTAGCCAGTTTTGAATACAATCATACGTTTTGCCCTGTATTCCTATGTCTCGTATGTTCTGTAATAATTTATCATGCGGGACCTTGTCGACGTTCTTTTGAAAGTCTAGATACTCTATGTCGAGGCTTTTTGTGAAGTAATTTAGGTTGTACAGGCTGTCATAAACTATATTAAATTAGTTAGGCATGATCTCTTTGCTCTGAATCCGTGTTGACTATTGTTAATAAGGTTATTGTTCTCAGAGAGAGAGAAAGAGAGAGAGTGTGTGTGTATGTGTAGAGGGTGTGTCATAGAACGATAAATGATGGAGGGAGAATAATTAAGTTAGAGGGGGAAGAGGTAAAGGCAATAACAATGGTATATATAATATGTATATATATATATATATATTATATATGTTAGTAAAGCCAGGTAATACATTTTCTTTAATACATACGAGGTTGAAAGAAATGGCAATTTCTGCGTTGGAAATTTTATTATTCAAAGTTTCCAGGTCTCTGATGAGTTTTCGCTGGGTGGCAGGAAGTAAATGAATGAGATGAGCAAAATTCATGGCGTTACAGGGTTACATTAATGTACATGATGATACAGGATATACGATGGGTTTCACTGGACAACCAGCATCATCAAGTAAGGATAGAATGATATAAAAGGTAAACAGGAAGGGTATATATAGAGGGTGGAGGATCAGAGGAGGCGAAAATCAGCGGGCAAAGGTCTGCTACTGGTGGAGGGGTATTCTAGGAGAGAGAAAGATAGAACCGCTTCACGCATGCGCACTGGATGCGGGATGGTGGTGGTCGGTTGGCGGGGTCGAAGCTGATTGGCTGCGTGTCGAGGGGCGTGGCCTAAGTTGCGTAGTACGTGTGGCGCCGGCAGAAGACGAAGCTGAAGGAGGTAGCGCGGGGGGCTGCGTCAAGGGCACCGGGGGGCGAGGGGGGTCATTAGGTCCTGTAGGAAAGTGCCTTTTGGCAGAAGGTAGGATCTGAAGATCCAGAGATTGGTTGTTGATGTTGGGATGTAAGGCTTGGATATATAATGCTTCGAGTATAGGTAATATCCTTGGGTCACTTTCTTTATCGAGTATGGTGGTGTGTTTCTCTAACTCGTTGCGTGTGAGGTGGGGGTGGTTAGGGGAGAGATAGTGGTCTTTGATGGCTCCAGCCTGAAGGTGAAGAGTTAACCGACGTGAAAGACGAGTCTGCGTCATACCAATATAGGAATGAGGTCCACAGTCCTCATAATTACAGGTATGTTGGTAAATGACGTGATCGTCGGTCATCGGGCTCTTTATCTTGGTGGAAGCTGGTTTGTTGCGGAGAACGAGGTTGGAGGTCTTGGGGGATTTGTAATAAATTATTAATTTGATTTTGTTTTCCGGGTTGGTTGGGTGGACATGCTTGGAGATTATTTCTTTTAAGACGGCCTCGTCATTTTTGTGTTCAGAGGACATAAAATTGCGGTAGAAGATCTTAATTTCATTGGGTGGGTCAATGTTGGGAGGGCTTTGGGTGTACCATTTTTCAAGATGGTGGTTGATGGTGCTGGAGATGTCGGAGTTGGAGTATCCTTTATTTACTAAAACTTGGGATAGTCTTTCTAGTTCCTGGTGGGAAAGACTATACCAAGTTTTTTTTTTTCTATGTGATTGAGGGAGGCAAAAGGCATAACTGCCTATAGCGAGTGCCTCCCCCATAGTTGAAAGAGTGACAGGGCCAAAATCAAGGGACGTTCGAGCCAAAATGCCTGGACACACAGAGTTTGAAGCAATTTAAGTCATAGGAAGCGGGAAAAACTGATTCTGGGAGAGAGTTCCAGAGCCCAGCTGTTGAGTAGAAGAAAGTTTGAGAGTAACATTTCACTTTTGGGTTGGAGAGTTGCACAGAGTAGGGGTGGGATTGAGTTGCAAGACGGGTACCACGTGCCCTACGTAAAGGAGGTGGTATGCACTGGGATAGCTCTGAGGAACACTGATTATTATAGTAGCGATAGAATAGCGAGAGAGATGCAACATTGCGGCGGAGAGAGAGAGATTGCAGAGAGTTGGTGAGTGGACGGGAGTTAACCCGTGGAGCCCCGGCTAGTTTTGTAATGTTTGCGCACCAGAACCCGGCCGGTTTTCAAAAAATGGTTTTATTCCAGAAACAATAGCGAATGGGTTAGGAATGAAGGAAAAACCACGAAAAACCGCTCAAAAAGCTTAAAAAATGGTCCTACAGAGCCCCCGAAAACGGATTTTATAAGAGTAAAAAATTGAAGGCAATTATCCCAAAAAACCAGGTTATTGCGCGCTCGCGCGCACGCACGTGGACTTTGAGAGTTTTCAACCATCGGCACGGTTGCGTGGGATACGTATACAGTTCCCATACAAATCTGAGCCCTCTTGAGTGGCTACACCTGAGGTTACGGTCGGCGCAATTAGGGTGACGCGTCAGGCGCGTCTCTGGGGCTGTGCGTTACATACATCGCCGACGCGTCAGACGCGTCGCTGGGGCTGGACGGGAAATGATACGAAAGGCCTTCCTTCAACCTTGTCTAGGAGAGCGGTGTGAGAGGAACCTCCCCACACATGTGAACAATACTCAATACAAGGGCACACTATGCCCCTGTACAGAGCAAGAAGCTGTGCAGGGGAAAAGAACCCCCTAACCCGGTTGAGCACACCCAGCTTCTGGGAGGCTGCCTTAGCAAGACTGGTAATATGGTCCTTCCAAATGAGAGCAGAAGATAAAGAGACACCAAGAATATTGAGAGAAGATGTAGGGTTGATTTTTGTATTGTTGAAGAATAAGGGATAGTCCGCTCGGAGATCCTGACGGGTAGATAGATGGAGAAATTGGGTTTTGGAAGCATTAAAGTTAACAAGGTTTTCTCTGCCCCAATTGGAAATAGTATTTAGAACAGAATTTAAGAGTTGTATGGCTTCATTACGTTTGTCGTTGAGGGATTGCTGGCTGGGGCTTTCTGAAAAAATAATGGAGTAGTGTAAGGTTGAGTCGTCTGCGTATGAATGGATGGGAATTAAGGTACAGTTAAGGAGATCATTTATAAAAATTAGAAAGAGAATAGGAGATAGGACAGAGCCCTGAGGAACACCGGAGTTTATAGGGTGAGGAAGTGAACAATGGCCGTCCACAACCGCGGCTATGGAACGGCCGGAAAGGAAATTAGAGACAAAGGCACAGATGGAGGGATAGAAACCGAAGGAGGGTAGTTTAGAAATTAAAGATTTATGCCAGACTCTATCGAAGGCTTTCGATATGTCTAGTGCAATAGAAAAAGTCTCACCAAAGTCCCGAAAGGAGGATGACCAAGAGTTAGTAAGATATGAAAGAAGATCACCAGTAGAGCGACCCTTAAGGAAGCCATACTGGCGATCTGAGAGCAGATTATGAGAAGAGAAATGCTTAAGAAATTTGGAAGCAAGAATAGTTTCAAAAACTTTAGAAAGACAAGAAATGAGAGCAATTGGACGATAGTTGGAGGGTTGAGAGCGGTCACCCTTCTTTGGGACAGGTTGAATGTGAGCAAACTTCCAGCATGAATGGAAGACGTTAGAGGATAGACAGAGACGAAAGAGTTTGCCTAGGCAGGGAGTCAGCACGGAAGCACAGTTTTTGAGAACAACAGGAGGAACAAGCGGGTGGGTGGGGGTATTAAGCGGGCGGGGTGGGTGGGTGGGTGGGGGTATTAAATGGTTGTGGGTGGGGGAGCAAGACGTTTCGCAGCAAGTGACGGTTCGCTTTACCGCGGCGAACATGCCCGGACGCTAATTGGAACTGCAGCGAACCGACCCACATCAGGGCCACCAAATCAAGATGCTTAACACCTTATTAGCGGGCTAGCGGTCTATTTATATGTACCGCCCAGCGGGGTGTTTTTAGCCAAAATAGGGCTGTTTACGTGATCATTTTCATGCCTAAATAAGACCCAGAGCGTAAAACAAGTATCTATCCCTGAAAGGGCATAAACAGAGCTTTCCAATGACACCATAACGATCCTTTTATGATGGCTAGTTTTCTTGCAAAAACTGTGCAACGCGAGTGCAAAAAGCATGTAATTAGGCACTTTCCCCATACAATTCCGTATATAGCGAGTGAGAGAGGGAGGGAGGAGGTGGGATTCGTGTCAGTAGGTTCGCCGCGGTGGTCTGGAGCAGTCATACGCTCGCTACTCTCCTGCCACCACTTGTCTCTCTCTCTCAGCAACATTACGTGCTGAAATTGCCACACGACCTATGTCGCGCGCCGCCAGATAGTCCAGATTTATTATACTCGACTTATGTTGCGCGCCGCTGGTTAAGGGTTAATATATACTGCTAGAGTCGTGGGAAATAGCTAAATTGATACTAGCACCACTGGACGATGTGATACAACTAAGGAAGGATCTCCTACATTTCGAATGCCATCTGATACTTTGCCAATGATAAACATTATCTCAATTCATTACATATATATTTCCTAATATGAAGAAACAGTCTAATATCAGCCAGACAGTATATATAATATACGTCATCGTGTCTTAATTTAAAATGTTTGCACATTAATAGGGATGATATACACTGGAGATAGAGAGGAAAATTATGGTAAATGCGACAAATATACGCTAGACTGGCATTAGGAATGCACTAGAATGTATCATAGATGGTACGGTAATAACCTGCATAATTACACTTGAAAATTATCGCTAAGTATCCTTTGTATTGGAATTGTTACGATCCAGGTTCTCAAAGACACAGGGCTCTTCAACATTGGACTAGATAATGGCAAAAAGCAACAACGGTAACACTAGATCCAACCCCTGCCTTAAACACTGGAAAACAAAACACCATTACCGCCCTGAGTCGTGCCTGGACAACGAGGTATCCTATGACTCGGTAACTGGTGCACACACACTAGGCTGACGCTCAATGAAACAGCCTACTCTCAAACAGTAAAAGATTACTCGATTAGGTTACACAAAGAAAAGATAGTTAACGTGATTAATTAACGTTACGGTAGATACTCAAATAACTGGCACTCCTGTATTAAAGAAAGTGCAATGCTAGTCCTGCAACATCAACTGGAAACTTCTGAAATAAGTCTGATGCTGGGAAGATGTTCGTGAAGAATCTTGAACAATTATAATGCAGAATACGGGTCACAATAAATGCTAGGACATATAGTAATAATGGGCAGGCGAATAATAAAGACTGCGCAAAGGTAGTAATGCTCGACAACTAAAGAAATGCTTTGTGACACAATGCAACAGCCTACTCGGGTTGTGCAACTCAACAACAACCTCGGCTCAAAAGTGCAGTGAATAATAATGCTGCATACATATAATAATGGGGCTTATCTCTAACCAGTGTTTGCTCAGTTAATAAAGTCTAGCTGGGGTATCAAGGCAGGGCAACAATGGGCGAGTATGCGGCTCGTAGCCTAACGTTGTCCAAGGGTGGTATAATGAAGATTACGTTATATGACGGGGATGCTCTCTTGATAAATCTAGGTCTCTAGTACCTAGCTCTATCCTGGCGATCCCTCAGAAGTCAACACAAAGAGGCAGCACTATGTTGTGAGGGATAGGCTATGGCCCTCTCACACCACAGCGCTGTGCTCGCAAAGTAAACCAACCCGAAGACAACTTAGGCTCCCACAGTACCTGTCGATGTCGTGCAGAGCTTAGCTAACACTGCACACATCGGAGACAACGACAGAGTAACCTTACCCCTAGTCTAGCTTTAGATAACCAAGCAGAATCACTCAACACCTTGCAAGGGAGACATTATACCGGTCTACAACCTTCCCGAGAGAGGACACATACGGAAAAGTCTGTCTCTCTAAACCTCAATAAAGCATAATACCTCCTTAACCTAATACATGGAAATATCTGAGAGCTTCGCATACAATACGACTGGTCGACGGTGAACGTCTATGCTGAAACCAGAAGGGATGTTGAGTTTAATAAAGATTAGAGAATGAGAAAGGAGAAGTCGAGAGAGAGAAATAGTATGCAAAGTGGCGAGTATGGGGGACAGAATTGCAAAGGATGTAGGCGATACGCGTGTCAGGCAAGCTCTGAGCTGGTAAAAAACACAAGGCCGCGACGGGAAGGGACTAGTTGACCACCCGGCCGCCAACGCCGTCAGCGCCCAAGCGAGCCGCGTCATAGCTCACCTCGCTGCCGGGTGTACTCCCTCATACTCTCTCGCTCGCCTCCCACACAAGCAACATTTATATTATAGCGAATATAAAATATAAGGCGCGGTCACAGACCAAAACAAAGACTATTTCTAGACTGTCTGTGGCAACACGACACTAATGAAATAAAGCAGATCATTCTAGGACAACTGTAGCCTATCCCCCCATCCTGGCGAGCGCTAGCGGGCTGCAATGCCCCACGCAACCATTCTGCTAACGCCGGGAGGCGTCACACACCCCCCAAGATATGGGACACTCAACCATTAGCCCATATCTGAACAGGCAGAATGTCGCTAGAATCTGCCACTCCTAACCACTCTGCCACTCATGGAATGCAAGCTCAGTCTCCTCAAAAAAAAAAATAAAAATTATATAAAAAAATCTTATCACCCTTCCCAAATATAATACATTAATTCATAACATTGTGCTCCCAGAGCGAGCTTTAAGAAGCACAGCCTACTGAGGGAAAATCATCTGCACTCAGTACTCAGCTACAATAATATCTTAAAATTAATTATTAAAAAGAAAGAGTTTTTATTTAATTTTTCATATTTTATTTTAATGTTGTTTTTGGCGGCTACTATAGATGTAGCCTAATTTTCTTCTAATCAAAGCCAACAACTCCTGCCCTGCGACCCTACGCTGATGCTACACACGCGAGCCAACAAGCACCAGCGCAAAAATACACCGCGAGCCAAGACAGGAGGCTATACCAACATACTGTGGTAGCCTACCCCGGATCCTCCACCCACGACAGATACTGACTGAACAGCGAGGGTTCTCCTGCAAACAAAGCCAAAACATTATCAGTGCCCTTAGCATACCACACATCCAACTTGTGTTCCGGCAGCACAACAACACCTGACACTGATAAACTGCCCAGTTCATCGCAAGACTGGCACTTATCTTCCCTCTTTCCGGCAACGGGGCCTGCCAATAACCCTTCACTAGGTCTACCTTTGGGATGAGCGAGGCAGCCCCGAAGCGGTCTATGGTGTCGTCAACTCTGGGTAATGGATAGGCGTCTGTCAGGGATAATGCTTCCACACTCTTGCAATCAACATACACACGGACTCTGCCACCAAACTCAGGTTGCAAAGCCACTGGCAACGACCACTCACGATATCCCTCATCCCTCAGACCCCCTCTCCACACGCCGTCCAGCTCCGCCTTCACAACAGGCTGTCGAGCAGGATTCACACGGTAGGGAACCAACTCGAGCCTTGCACTGTCTCCAGCCTCCATGTCGGATTCTACCCCGTACATCAGGCCTGGAGAAGCAACAAACATGCGGACGGACTGCCACAGCCTAGTAAACAACTCCTCTTGTCGCTCAGGAACAAGAGGTTGCAACTTATCTCGCAGAACAATATGCCTAGTGCCCTCCCACATCTCCTACACCATGTGGAGAGGACCCCTCACCTGATGCCCGAAAACAAGCTCATTCGGACTGAAACCGAGACTCTCTCCAGGTACTTCTCTTGCTGCGAACAAAACATGCGGCAGACCAAGGTCCCAATCCTTTCCATTCTCTGCGCAGTAACATCGAAGCATGCTTTTCAGCGTGGCGTGCCACCTCTCCAACACCCCTTGACTCTCCGGGTGATATGCAGAAGAGACGACAGTGCTGATGAAATGCTGAATCATAGTTTGTTTGAACAGATTAGATGTAAAATTAGAACCTTGGTCCGATTGCACCTCTTGCGGGTAACCATACCGCGAGCAATACAAGAGCAGGTTCCGGACAGCAGTTTTCGCCGTGCCATTTCTCATTGGATATGCATCAGGATAACGAGTGGCCACATCCATGATAGTTAATAGAAATTTATTACCGGCACTAGTAGGGGGTAGGAGTCCGACCATATCAATGATGACCTTACTGAAGGGCGGTCCACTGACAGGAATGGGGTGCAACGGGGTTCTCGGAATTGTTTGGTTAGGTTTTCCAACCCTCTGGCACGTATGACACCTTGCTATCCAGGTTACCACCTGCTCCTTCAACCCCGGCCACCAAAACAATTTTTCTAAAGCCGCCACCGTTTTTCTCACCCCTAGATGTCCTGCCAGTGGTACGTCATGCGCCAACCTCAGTAGGCTATCCCTGCACTCCCGTGGCACCACCAACTGGTCCACTACTCCGGATCCCTCTTGCCAACTACGTTTAGGGTCTTGAAAACGCCTATAGAGGATGCCTTCTAAATAAAAAAAATCTCCTGGCTGTGCATCGCCGTCCTCGTCGAGCTCTACAGCTCCATTAGCACACGTTTGGAGCTCAGGGTCCTCTAGTTGCAACCGACGTATATCTGAGGGTGCCAAGCGATCTAACTGCTCCCGGAGCAATGCATGACCCTCCCCGATACTGGGCTGCTCCCTCTGTCTCTCTCGATGTACATAACGTTGCTGTCGTGGAGTCTCGTCATGCCCAGCCTCGTCACTCTCGATGACAGGCCCTGGGGCTACTCCAGAATTAAGTAATGGTGCTAATACTGAATCACCCAGGAGAGCCGCCGAGTCAAAATTCTTAAAACCAACTCCAGCTTTAGCCTCCTCCTGTTGATCGTTCCTCCGCTGGTCTGAAGATGGAGGACTAGGCTGTGACACTTTAACTGCCCGAGCTCGGGTGACAACACACGCCATGGGTTGTGTCTGGCACCGCTCGACCCACTCTTACTCTTCCCTACTCATGTCGGCCGGCCTCTCGGCAACGACTAAGGGTAGAACCTCAGAAGCGGGCATTGCAAAGTCGTTGCCGAGAAGAAGGTCGACGCCCTCCACTGGCAGTTTCTCCACAATCCCGACATCCAATTCACGTGCCACACCATCCACCTCCAACTCCAACCGCACCAGCGGGTATGACCGAGTTGCATTAATACCCTGCACCACTACCACCCGAGCCACGTTTATATGGTAGCCAGTCAAGTTTTTCATCAGAGTCTGGGAAGCACCTGTATCATGCAAGACCTCTACTCCATGCTTGCGCCCCGCCCACATCACGCAACCCCGCCCTCTATGGTCGCAAAAAACATCCTGAGCAGGGTTCGAGCCTCCCAGGTGCTTCTGCATTGGCTGTGCCTCAGCCTCTGACGAACTGCCCCGGGCAAACTCAGACGAGTTCGGAGACACACCAATGTTGCAGGCCAAAGACACAGCTGCTGTAGGTCGTTTGCTAGGACAGACTCTTGCAAAGTGCCCCTTTTTATGACAATGATAACACTCCAACTCCCCTTTGGGCTTCCCTTGGTACTGGGAAGGGCCCGGCCCCTTCTTAAACGGGACGGTGCTAGTCTTGTGGTCAGTCTTGGTATCATGGCTCTTGTACTTGTTTGCATAAGGTATATCACTAACTCGGGGGGGGGGGGGGGGGGGCGTCACGCCCCTTGTTACCTGCCTCACTACGCTGGGCAGACCCGCACCCACGAATTAGTGATAGCCGGAGGTCAGCCATCTCAACTGCCTCCTGTAGAGTTTTTGGTTGCTTTTCTTTCAGGTTTAACGTCAGGTCGCCGCCCGCCTTCTTGACCCTATCGAGGTTATAGGAGGAAACTGGGCATAAGGGGGAACATTGTGCTGAACAGCCACCGTATGAGTAGCATTGAAATGCTGGGGTGTGGCCAACGACACATGGGGGGAAGAAGGAGGATACTGAGGATTGCTAGCATAACTTGAAACAAATGTACTGGCCATAGGGGCCTGAACATAGCCCTGTAAAAATGAAGGGGCCGTACTGATAGGGTTAAATGCTGACGGTGGAGGCGTGGTGGCAGGTGATGTGGTAGTAGTGGAAGACTGCCTACATACAGTATCACCTTGCTCTGGAGTTGTTGCTCCACTCCGGTCCCCAGTAGAATGGTAGCTATCCTGACTGATAGGACGCTGTGGCACATGCTGGATGGCGCCATCATCCACAACACGAGCAATAGCTTCCTGAAGACCATTAGTCTGTGCAACTAACTTACACACCTCTTGAACTAACTCTGCCTTAGCCATACCACTGCAGCTCCAACCATTCACCTCCAACACACGTCTTAATTCATCACTATTCCTGCTAGCAACCTCTTCTTGACCAGGTTGGGTTCTAATAAACTGCCAAACATCCTCCTTCCCCATGATATGAACAGGAATGTAATCAACATGCGACATCTTAGCAATAGTTGTGGACACGGGTTAATGAAATAAGAGTACTGGGTCCGTAGACTTTCAACTGCAAGACAAAATTACTGACAATCTAAATATAATTGCTTCACACCACAAGAACTCTATACTATCACACTATCCTGGCGAGGTCGCCACTGTTACGAGGGGAGGCTGGGGGGAAAACAGATGCTCAATTAGCCTAGCCCACTGCATTGGCAAAAAGACAACGCCGTAGCAAAAGACACCAATGCTGTAGACCTGCACCCAACACTGCCCACCGCACTAAACCAACCCTGCAACAGACACACTCTTAATATCTGACTCAACACTAAGACACGCAGGTTCTCTAGTCAATAGTGTGTGTAGTATGCCAGAGAACTTCTAAGGGTATTATGAACTGCACATAAATGATACACCAGAACACTGCCAGACTCCAGGACACTTCATAGTATGCCCAATCGCTTAGGAATTAGGAATAATATAAAGCAGAAACATGGGGAAAGTCTGAAGCCCTATCCTAAGACATGAAACACAAGAGTTGGCATTCCAGTAGGTTGTGATATGCTACCCTTGAGCATACCTCCAAACTAGTGAATGTCAACTTCAATAATAAAGGATAAATACATGTAATAATAATATGCAATGCAGTTAAACAATGGGAAAGAAATGCAAGGAAAATAGTGTCGAAGCTTATTGAATAAGATTGCCAAAGAAGAAAGGAATGCAGTGATTAATTTTAAACTAAAGATGTTGAAACAAAAACAATATGCTCAATATGACTCCAGCCCCTGCTATACTTCAATCAAACAATGAAACAAAAGAAATATGCAGTATTTAAAGGGAAAATCAAGAAGCAAGCCAACAACGTCAGACAATGATGTTGTCACAGCGAGAGGTGAGACTGGAGTGAGGCCGCTAGTGTCACAGTGTCGCCGCGAGTCGAGCCAGGGGCCTCGCGGGGCGAGAAAGGCCTCCAGGCGTCTCAAGAATACTTAATTATCTCAGGCAGCCTGTGCTCTCATTAACAACAAAAGTAATCAAATAAATACGAGTCATCATTGTGTGAACTTATGATAAACTGCATTAATCACACAAGACTAAATAAGCTAACTAATTCATAAGGCTGACCTGACGGCAACACAAGACTACAGGCACCATCCTGCCAGCCACGAGGGAAGGTAGGCAGAGGGACAGCAAGCTACTAGCCTCGCCCAAGGCCCCTCCAAAATAGGCTTCGCAAATTATAACTCACTCACAAATGATATATTATGCTACAAACTCATTTGGGAGTGACAATATATATATATATATATATATATATATATATATATATATATATATATATATATATATATATATATATATATAGATATACATATGTAGATATATACTGTATATATATATATATATAAACAGTATATATTTGTTTACGGTATCTATAATAAAACCGGAGCACCGACCGATAGACTCTCAAATATGGATTAAGCCTATCAAGCCCGCCTAGCTCGCAGCCGAGTGATTATATGAATACCCGATATATACATATTCCTGACTCTCCATATTAGCATTCTCTAGCGTCACAGGGGGGGCTTTTGGGGCTGTGTTTTTTTTTTTTTTTTTTTTTGGGAAAATCTGTATTACGGTTTTATGCTATTTTACTTTATCATTATGGAGGATTTTGCTTCCTTTTGCCAGCAATGTATAATTATGTTCTCCCCTAGGTTAACGAAACGACCTTCCCAGACTTCCTTCAAACTAAAAACAAATGCTGAACAAGACTCTTTTCAAGTTACGTTTGAAAAAAAAAAATCGATTGAAAAATGTCCGGCTCTTCGAAGGCCGATTTCTTTTAAATTCCAGGTTCACTACCACTAGCCCAGAAAAATAACAGGCACTTGAATGGCGTGAAGTATCTTAATATCGTCACAGTAATTGGCTGAAACGTCTTACAATCCAGAAACATAACAGGTACTTGAATGGGGTGAAGTATCTTAATATCAGCAAAGTAATGGGCTGAAACATCTTACAATATCCAAATAAATGAAGCGATATGGGGGAGGTCCAAAAAGTCCTCCCTCGCACCTCTCCACCTTAAGTCGGTATCACACGAAAACTATTATAGTCAAAATTCGATCAACAAAATTTTTCTGGCAACATTACGGGAATATTTTGCACTGGTATCGGAAACTAGACTAATAATGGATGAATTTCGTTTACATATATATTATAAATATTGAACTCATAAGCTACCAGATCAGTGTTGAGGATAAATGTTGAGGGAAAAAGCTCTCGTGTGATACCGACTTTAGCTTACTCCGGCGTGATAGCGTTCCCTTGAGGTCTTCGAGGGGGGGGGGGGGGGGGGGTTGGCTTGGGAAAATCTGCATATATCTAAAACTCACAGGGTGGTGGGGGGGGGGGGGGGGGGAGGGGAGGGGGTATTTTTTTGGTTCCTCTTCCTACTCATGTTTAGCCCCATTAGTTTTCAGATGCTAAGGCGTTTGGCCCATTAGTTTGGCGATTTTAAGACCTTTCCCCCTCTCCCTTTCTCTTGTCAATATTAAGACTTGTCGTGCCATTTAGGTGTTGATTTTTTCGTGGCAAGCGATAGCAAGCTGTAATTTAAGAGGAACCGGCCTTCGGCTGGGATACATATATCTTGAAAGAGGGTCAAGGCGGTGAAATTTTAAGCTTGATGGAGGTCTAGCGAGGAAACTAAAGTAATATATAGACCAAAAAAAACAGCCACTATCCCTCTAATTTCAGTATCTAGAGTTGTGGTTCCAGTTTGTCCCTCGAGTCCTGGGGGTGGGGGGGGGGGGGGATATGCATTAATCTAAAGACAAATAAAGACTTGCATTCTTCAATATAAATAATTATAGAGTAAAAATAAATTAATACATAAAAACAAAATATATATATATACAGTATATATATATATATATATATATATATATATATATATATTTTTTTTTCTTTCTTTTCTTTAATACATACGAGGTTGAAAGAAATGGCAATGTCTGTGTTGGAAATTTTATTATTCAAAGTTTCCAGGTCTCTGATGAGTTTACGCTGGGTGGCAGGAAGTAGATGAAGGAGATGAGCAAAATTCATGGTGGTACAGGGTTACATTAATGTACATGATGACACAGGATATACGACGCGTTTCACTGGACAACCAGCATTATCAAGTAAGGATAGAATGATATAAAAGGTAAACAGGAAGGGTATATATAAAGGGTGGACGATCAGAGGAGGCGAAAATCAGGGGGCAAAAGTCTGCTATTGGTGGAGGGGTATTCTAAGAGAGAGAAAGGGAGAACCACTTCACCCATGCACACTGGATGCGGGATGGTGGTCGGTTGGCGGGGTCGAAGCTGATTGGCTGCGTGTCGAGGGGCGTGGCCTAAGTTCTGTAGTACGTGTGGCGCCTGCGGAAGACGAAGCTGAAGGAGGTAGCGCGGCGGGCTGCGTCAAGGGTACCGGGGGGCGAGGGGGGGTGATAGGTCCTGTAGGAAAGTGCCTTTTGGTAGAAGGAAGGATCTGAAGGTCCAGAGTTTGGTTGTTGATGTTGGGATGTAAGGCTTGGATATATAGAGCTTCGAGTGTAGGTAATCTCCTTGGGTCACTTTCTTTATCGAGTATGGTGGTGTGTTTCTCTAACTCGCGTGTGAGGTGGGGGTGGTTATGGGTGAGATAGTGGTCTTTGATGGCTCCAGCCTGAAGGTGAAAAGTTAACCGACGTGAAAGACGAGTCTGCGTCATACCAATATAGGAATGAGGTCCACAGTCCTCATAATTACAGGTATGTTGTTAAATGACGTGATCGTCGGTCATCGGGCTCTTTATCTTGGTGGAAACTGGTTTGTTGCGGAGAACGAGGTTGGAGGTCTTGGGGGATTTGTAATAAATTATTAATTTGATTTTGTTTTCCGGGTTGGTTGGGTGGACATGCTTGGAGATTATTTCTTTTAAGACGGCCTCGTCATTTTTGTGTTCAGAGGACATAAAATTGCGGTAGAAGATCTTAATTTCATTGGGGGGGTCAATGTTGGGAGGGCTTTGGATGTACCATTTTTCAAGATGGTGGTTGATGGTGCTGGAGATGTCGGAGTTGGAGTATCCGTTATTTACTAAAACTTGGGATAGTCTTTCTAGTTCCTGGTGGGTGTCGGCCCAGGTAGAGCAGTGCGTGAGGGCTCTCCTAACATAGGCGGAGATGGAGGATAGAAGATAACGGCGGGGGCATTCACTATCGCCGTTGAGGCATTGTCCTGTGTTAGTTGGTTTAATGTAGACGGTGGTTTTGAACCCATGGTCGTTCAGAGCTATGAGGATGTCGAGGAAGGGGAGTTGTCCATTGTTAGATTTTTCAAAGGTGAAGTTAAGTCCGGAGGAGGTCATGAAGCGACGCTGGAGTTCCTGTAGTTCGTGGAGGTCCTTGATTTGCACGAAGATGTCATCCACGTATCTACAGTAGATGGCGGGTCGTTGGGCAGCTAGGAGCTCTTCCTCGATGGTACCCATAAAAAAGTTCACAATAAGAACTCCTAGGGGGCTGCCCATCGCCACACCGTCTATCTGCTTGTACATGTTGCCCCGGGGACAAAGGAAGGGGGCCTCCTTGGTACATAGCTCCAGTAGTGTTTTCAGGGCCTTCTCCGGGATGTCCAATGTTGGTGTATCAGGGCAATGGTAAATTCGACGTAGACTCATGACAATGGTCCTATCCTGGGGCAACATGTACAAGCAGATAGACGGTGTGGCGATGGGCAGCCCCTAGGAGTTCTTTTTGCGAACTTTTTTATGGGTACCATCGAGGAAGAGCTCCTAGCTGCCCAACGACCCGCCATCTACTGTAGATACGTGGATGACATCTTCGTGCAAATCAAGGACCTCCACGAACTACAGGAACTCCAGCGTCGCTTCATGACATCCTCCGGACTTAACTTCACCTTTGAAAAATCTAACAATGGACAACTCCCCTTCCTCGACATCCTCGTAGCTCTGAACGACCATGGGTTCAAAACCACCGTCTACATTAAACCAACTAATACAGGACAATGCCTCAACGGCGATAGTGAATGCCCCCGCCGTTATCTTCTATCCTCCATCTCCGCCTATGTTAGGAGAGCCCTCACGCACTGCTCTACCTGGGCCGACACCCACCAGGAACTAGAAAGACTATCCCAAGTTTTAGTAAATAACGGATACTCCAACTCCGACATCTCCAGCACCATCAAGCACCATCTTGAAAAATGGTACACCCAAAGCCCTCCCAACATTGACCCCCCCAATGAAATTAAGATCTTCTACCGCAATTTTATGTCCTCTGAACACAAAAATGACGAGGCCCTCTTAAAAGAAATAATCTCCAAGCATGTCCACCCAACCAACCCGGAAAACAAAATCAAATTAATAATTTATTACAAATCCCCCAAGACCTCCAACCTCGTTCTCCGCAACAAACCAGCTTCCACCAAGATAAAGAGCCCGATGACCGACGATCACGTCATTTACCAACATACCTGTAATTATGAGGACTGTGGACCTCATTCCTATATTGGTATGACGCAGACTCGTCTTTCACGTCGGTTAACTCTTCACCTTCAGGCTGGAGCCATCAATGATCGCTATCTCACCCCTAACCACCCCCACCTCACACACAACGAGTTAGAGAAACACACCACCATACTCGATAAAGAAAGTGACCCAAGGAGATTACCTATACTCGAAGCTTTATATATCCAAGCCTTACATCCCAACATCAACAACCAAACTCTGGACCTTTAGATCCTTCCTTCTGCCAAAAGGCACTTTCCTACAGGACCTAACACCCCCCCTCGCCCCCCGGTGCCCTTGACGCAGCCCCCCGCGCTACCTCCTTCAGCTTCGTCTTCCGCAGGCGCCACACGTACTACAGAACTTAGGCCACGCCCCTCGACACGCAGCCAATCAGCTTCGACCCCGCCAACCGACCACCATCCCGCATCCAGTGCGCATGCGTGAAGCGGTTCTCCCTTTCTCTCTCCTAGAATACCCCTCCATCAATAGCAGACTTTTGCCCCCTGATTTTCGCCTCCTCTGATCCTCCACCCTCTATATATACCCTTCCTGTTTACCTTTTATGTCATTCTATCCTTACTTGATAATGCTGGTTGTCCAGTGAAACACGTCGTATATCCTGTGTCATCATGTACATTAATGTAACCCTGTACCACCATGAATTTTGCTCATCTCCTTCATCTACTTCCTGCCACCCAGCGTAAACTCATCAGAGACCTGGAAACTTTGAATAATAAAACTTCCAACGCAGAAATTGCCATTTCTTTCAACCTCGTATGTATTAAAGAAAATGTATTACCTGGCTTTACTAACATATATATATAAATATTTATATATATATATATATATATATATATATATATGATCACACTACCTACCACAAAATTTACCCCCCAAAAATGCACCATAAAAGAAATACTACACCGAATTTAGCAGCTTAACTGGCTTTTTTAGGCCGCAGGCACCCAATGTGAACCTATAATGCACACATATTATCCCGCACGGTAATTCTACAGCGTTAGTTGGGTACACACCTCTCTCTCTCTCTCTCTGTGATATTCTATTCTTCCACTTTCTTTTAGTAATATTGTGGTTCTGCTATAAATACTATACATACTATAGGTCCTGATCAACTCACTTGCATCATAAGATTTGGGTGGTCAGTGTATCTATGTTAACCTAAATAACTCGGTTAATGTTTTACTTTTTCAATATATATTATTTATCTCGTTTAATCTATCTATCTATCTAACTATTTATCTATCTATCTATATCAATCTATCTAACTATCTATCTATATATATTTATATGTCTATCGATCTATCTATCTATCCATCCATCTATCTATATCTATATATATCTATCCATTTATCTATCCATCTCTCTATCTATCTATCTATCTATCTATATATCTATCTATCAATGTATCTACCTATTTATGTTCAGGTCCATCATTTAATCTGATATACATAATGGCACCTACGTTATAAAACACTAAACATTTTGCATCCAACAATGTCTAATATAATATAAATAAGCGCTAATGACGTGTTTGTGTGTGTGTGTGTCGTAACCCTTTGAAGATACGATATGCATTTGTTTTCGGTCTTCTGGGTATCATTAGACGATTTTATTCAGATTAGGAGTGTGTATGGAAGTCAGACGGTTAATTGAGATAGTCTTTACCCGTTTGATGCCCGCAAATCCTTCCTAATTTGTATAAAATCGTCTAATGCTAGCCAGAATAAACTGTTAATATGCGTCATGATCCTCAAAGGCTTAATTAACCCCTACTGTACCAGCGGCGTCATTGTTATTTTATTCTAGCTATAACTATTCGATTTTATCCAGTTTAGGAAGGATCTCTAGCAATTATGAGGCTTCGAACAATCTCAATCAACCCTTTTAAAGACCACAGATCCTTCCTAAGCTGCATAAAATCGTTTAAACACAGCTATAATGAAATATAGGTCGCGTCGCTGGTACTCGAAAAGTTAATGACCGCCTTTCACCACGTTGTAACTTACGACCGCCTTCAAGTGTCTGGCTCCGAAATTATCAGGTGGGCTCCGTGGAATTATTAAGAAAAAATGAAAACTCTGATCTAATCCAGAATGAGCAGCACCCGCCTGATCTCAATCTATCTCTCTCTCTCATACACACACACACACACACACACCGAGTTTGCGTGTGGCGACCACAGTGGGTAGATATTAACCCTTAAAGAGCGGCTCACCACATAAGTCGAGTTGAAAAAACAGGCAAAAAACAAGTGAAAAAAGGGTGGAAATTGAGTGAAAATGAGTGGGATAGTAATGATCCATACGTCCGATATCTGTGGCCTCCCGGCCCACACTAACTCCAGTTCCCCCACCGCGCGAGAGGATCACAGTGTAACCAATAGTTCGCTAAAAGTGAGCAAGGTAGCAAAATCTGCTAAACTTCCATCTTCGAGGTAACACTGTCAGTGCTCCACGAGTGCTACGTAGCTGTATGTTACGTCAATGTGTTGCGATTTCCACCTAGTTTTCGGCACAATACAGTTCCTTTCATACTGATGGTTGATATAGCAGTCAGAATGGCCTGAAAAGGCCCAAAACGGCCACAGAGGGCCTGCTAGACGAGGGTTAAACCCGCGGATTCCCGAGGGCTTTCACTTTCAGGGTAATTACCTTAAATCAGGTAATGGAGGGCCTTTTGAGGTATTTTTCAAGGTACGAGATTTGTTAAGGTAATTTTAAGGTAACATGAGGAAAAGTGCAAGGTTATTCTTCTACTTTTAAAGTATGAAAGCAATTCAGCCTATTTATCGTAAAATAAACGTTTCTTTGTGGTTGGTGACATTTTCTAAAGAATGGCTAAATAAGGGTATTGGTATTACTGATTCTATATCTCTTGCTCCCGCCTGACACTCTGCCAATCCTTCACGAACGTATCCTGTTTTCTGAAGATATATAAGGTGCGTTACTATGTTCCTGGTTCACTCCCTGTGACCCCCACATTTGTTTGATACACTACAGGCCCGTGCTCTAGCCTATTTGAAAAAAAAAAAAAGGAAAACTGGGGAAGGTGCCAGAGTATAATACATACATACATACGATCGCCTACAAGTACAGTAACATGAATTTGTTGATTGTAATCTGCAATTCAACGCCTTCAAGACCCAGTTTCTCCCTCTATCTCTCCATCACAATCTTCCACAGGACTATCAACTATTCTTCAACTACACACAACTCAACCTTTCATCTTCTCTCAACATTCTAGATGTATCTTTTTCATCTGACCTTTCTTGGAAAAATCATGTTACCACTCTTGCTAAAACAGCTTCCCAAAAGTTAAGTGTGCTCAACCGTCCCCGTGGATTCTTCACCCCCGCACAGCTTCTTGCTCTGTCTCGGGGCACAGTGCGCCCCTGTATTGAGTATTGTTCGCATGTGTGGGGAGGCGTCACACATATGGCACTTCTCAAATGAGTAGAATCAAAAGCATTTTGCTTCATCAATTTGCCTCCTCTTACTAGTTCCCTACAATATCTTTCGACACGCCGCAATATTGCATCTCTTTCACTCTTCTATCGCTATTACAAAAACCAGTGTTCTTCAGAGCTCTCTCAGTATATACCCCCTCCATTGAGGCGAGTGAGAGGCACCTGCCTTTCAACACAGTCCCATTCTATTTTGTCCAGCTCTCCAACCCAGGAATTGGCAAATATTCTCAGTCTTTCTTCTACTCAACAAGTGATCTCTGGAACTCTCACCCTCAATCAATCTTTCCTTCATGCATTACTTAGACTGCTTTAAACTTCGTGTATCGAGGCATTTTGACTCTAACGTCCCTTGAATTTGGCTGTCACTCTTTTAACTTTTAGAGAGACATTGTTACAGGCAGCCTATGTATATACAGTATATATATATATATATATATATATATATATATATATATATATATATCAGGTATACATGAAATATACAACTAATATTAAGATGTCTTTAGTTTAAGGTAATATACACGAACTTAAGGTAATTTCAGAGATTTTAGGGTAATCTTTGCTGGCAAGAGTGAGAGCCCTGTTCCCGAGCCTCACTTCAGTGCAGTACAGGCAGTGGGAGGAGGAGGATGCGAGGCGCTCTCCCCACCAACACTCTGTTTCTTTTCAGCTGACGGCAAATTGAATTTCTTGATACTTGGAGGAACAATATGCAGCTATTTATCTCTGCATCATAATTAGCCCAAGTTTGCATAATTTGCACCATATTTCACAACATAATCTTCAAAATAACTAGTAAATCTTGATGGGAACTTTGCAATTTACCGTCAGTTGAAAAGAAAGTCTATACTGTTATGTCGCACTACACCTTTAAACCCAAAGAAGAGGAGGCTCAAATTTAAACGATAATACAAACACAAATTAATTAATGATTGCAGTAGAGGGGTTTCTGCAGCTATTAATGGTAGTTGTAGTGAGGGAATGAAATAGAAGTTTACTAAGTAGTTGGCGCCATCTAACATAAGACCGGTATAGCTTACGGCCCAGATCCCAGTATTTCACGAAGCGTTAACGGGGTAGTACTCGCTTTTTCTGGACCCCTTTCTCCCTCATGTTTAGCATATTAGTTTTGAGGTTTTAAGAAGATCTTTCCGGTAGTTTGGCGATTTTTAGACCTGTCGCCTCATTTGTTTTATCAAAATGAAGACCTTTCATGCCCTTTAGCTTTAGGTGTCGATTTTTTCCTGGCAAGCGACAACGAGCCTTTAATTTAAGAAGGAACTGGCCTTCGGCCGGGATATTTTTCTACCGAAAAATTTACAAATGTACCTTGAATTCAAGGGGGTCTAGGGGGTGTTTTTCTAAGCTTGAGCGAGGTCTAGCGAGGTAAATGAAAATAAATAAATACATAAATAAATATATAGAGCAAAAAACAAGCACTACCCCTTCGATATACCTTACCTCGTCTGTTCAGACGAGATATATCTGTAAGCCCCGCCCCTTTCCACCAGCGCCGTAGATTAAGTAAACGTTATCGTACCACAATCTCCGACATATCACTGTCTTACTCGAAGCTGGTAAGATCTCATAGTAACGTTCAATGCCGGATAAAATAAAGCATTAATACATTATAGATCTGCATTTATTTTATGCCACACATAATTTTCCCTTTTACCATTATACTGATGAATGATTGCCTTATGGAAGTATATTTCCATAAGATAAAGAAAACTACAGAAAAAAAAATAGAGCAAGAATATGTATTATAGAAGTTTGGTTGAACAATATTTATACCACTGTATTCTTATCATCGATTTTTCAGCAACTATTGAAACAATTGAAGAAGAAAGGAGGCATTTTCACACAGAAAATTATTGTCAATACCATGGTCACTTCAAATTGTATGGACAGTATGGCAGAGTCGAGGTAGAAGATAATTGTATGGACAGTATGGCAGAGTCGAGGTAGAAGATAATTGTATGGACAGTATGGCAGAGTCGAGGTAGAAGATAATTGTATGGACAGTATGGCAGAGTCGAGGTAGAAGATAATTGTATGGACAGTATGGCAGAGTCGAGGTAGAAGATAATTGTATGGACAGTATGGCAGAGTCGAGGTAGAAGATAATTGTATGGACAGTATGGCAGAGTCGAGGTAGAAGATAATTGTATGGACAGTATGGCAGAGTCGAGGTAGAAGATAATTGTATGGACAGTATGGCAGAGTCGAGGTAGAAGATAATTGTATGGACAGTATGGCAGAGTCGAGGTAGAAGATAATTGTATGGACAGTATGGCAGAGTCGAGGTAGAAGATAATTGTATGGACAGTATGGCAGAGTCGAGGTAGAAGATAATTGTATGGACAGTATGGCAGAGTCGAGGTAGAAGATAATTGTATGGACAGTATGGCAGAGTCGAGGTAGAAGATAATTGTATGGACAGTATGGCAGAGTCGAGGTAGAAGATAATTGTATGGACAGTATGGCAGAGTCGAGGTAGAAGATAATTGTATGGACAGTATGGCAGAGTCGAGGTAGAAGATAATTGTATGGACAGTATGGCAGAGTCGAGGTAGAAGATAATTGTATGGACAGTATGGCAGAGTCGAGGTAGAAGATAATTGTATGGACAGTATGGCAGAGTCGAGGTAGAAGATAATTGTATGGACAGTATGGCAGAGTCGAGGTAGAAGATAATTGTATGGACAGTATGGCAGAGTCGAGGTAGAAGATAATTGTATGGACAGTATGGCAGAGTCGAGGTAGAAGATAATTGTATGGACAGTATGGCAGAGTCGAGGTAGAAGATAATTGTATGGACAGTATGGCAGAGTCGAGGTAGAAGATAATTGTATGGACAGTATGGCAGAGTCGAGGTAGAAGATAATTGTATGGACAGTATGGCAGAGTCGAGGTAGAAGATAATTGTATGGACAGTATGGCAGAGTCGAGGTAGAAGATAATTGTATGGACAGTATGGCAGAGTCGAGGTAGAAGATAATTGTATGGACAGTATGGCAGAGTCGAGGTTGAAGATAATTGTATGGACAGTATGGCAGAGTCGAGGTAGAAGATAATTGTATGGACAGTATGGCAGAGTCGAGGTAGAAGATAATAATTATATACAAAGATTTGCGAGCGCTTGGACTTGTATCTTGGTGAACTCGCCCTCCTTCGTCTTGCAATCCTCCTTCCCTCCCATAACCCCCCCCCCCCCCCCTCTCTCTCTCTCTTTCTCTCGCTCAATGTTCAGTCAAGGACATTCTAGTATAGAATGTCCTTGGTACAGTGGTTACAGTATATGAACAGTAAGGTCAGTCAACATGCTAAAGTCAATCATTTTGTGACCCATTTAATTAATAAAATAAATATTAACAAAAATACATCTAATTTGGCTTGCTTTATTCATGTTAATGTATTTGTATATGTAGACAATACTATTCTTGTCTTGGCTGAAAAGTTGGGGGCACCAGTACGTCTGCACGGGGTATGGAGAAGAGACGCCACACTACCCTTTGAAAAGACAGGCGGCAACTGAAGCCCAGTGTCTCCCCGCGAGTCTCTGAGAAGGCACCGGCGTTGCCAATGTAGCTACCGTCCCGCTAGATCTAGAAGTAATTACTTAAATAAGGGAATGGAGGTATTGAAAAGAGGCTCCGGTAATGAATTATCTTCCTGACTTGATAATCTAAAAGGGTTTATAGCTTTGAAAGTCGTTCTTAACAAATTTTTTAGATAAATATATATTTATTTTGATCTAGCACAAAACAAATTTACGTAGCGACATAAATTATCGCTTTATTCTGAATCTTTGAGCCCTTTTCGGTCAATATTGAGGTAATATTCTAGCATTTGTAGGCATCCAATTACTATTTTGTAGCCATCTAGCAACTTTTGTATATTGATTAAGCAGTATTTATTCTTTGATTTGGTAATCCTGCTAGGCTCGCTATGTGATACAGGCGTGCCAGCCGTATGATAACGGTTAGGGTAGGGAGCGGGGTTTAAAGACATATCTCGTCTGAACAGACTTTAGTGGCGCTTTTTCGGCATAATCTCCAATATGCTGTTATTAACCCCTTCAGTAAACGATGACAATATATGTATTACATTCAGGCTACCATTAAACTATTGTATTCAGCTTTGGATAGACCTAATGCAATCAACGGCGTACTGTACCAAGTATCTTTATATTATATTATGTACTGTATATATGGGTGGAGTACATGATGTTGTTGTTGCTGTTCCCCAGGCTGCCTGGCCGAGCAGACCCAAGGTCCCGAGCAAGGCCAAGGCCATAACCGAGTGCCCCCACAGAACCCTCCCTGCCTACCACAATAAAAGCCTGGGTGACCGAAGCCACTCCAAGGCGGGGAGCTGAGGAGGGTGCGAAAATGCCCGGGTAACCAAAGCCCCACCCAAGGCCCTGTGCCTCTCAGAAATTATGAAGAGAAAGTTGAGGGGCAAAGGAAAAATGTGATGCTTTGGCTTCCACGGAAGAGATGCCGTCAACTGAGATCTAGAAAATATATAAGTAAAAGGAACAGTCAGAGTAAGCTATGGGTATGGCAGAGATCGCTCAGTTCTCACTCTGATAGACCAGCCCATCACCACATGACTAGAACCCAATCCTCTCAGCATCAGTTAGGAAAGGCCCTAGAAAGCCGCCTTTGGCGGGGGAGGGGGGGGGGGGGGGTAGCTCCCTTATTTCAACCCCGGGCACCCGCCCAACATGGTTGGATATATATCCAGTATTTGATAAATGGATATTAATCATAGGCATGTGCTGTACATATAACTGTCCTGATGGTGTAATGGTTAGAGCGTGTAAGATATTCAAGGTTCGAATCCTGGGAGTGTCACAAAATATAATTAATTTCAGTTAGGGGTTATTGGCGTTAAGAACTATAATTATTAAACAATAAAAGCTCCGAATATTCCTTACAAACCCTTTCTGTTCTCAATAAAAATATCTCTTAAAATCCAGAATATATTGAAACAAACTGATCTGATATACTAAGAGAGTTGAGCTATATACAGTATATATATATATATATATATATATATATATATATATATATATATATATATATATAAATATATATATAATGTTACGAGGGGAGGCTGAGGGAAAACAGATGCTCAAATAGCCTAGCCCACAGCACCCTTACCCTGCAACAGACACGCTCTTAACCCACAGAACCCCAGCGACGCAGGGTTTGCGTCCACAATGTATGTAACGCTAAACCCCAGCGACGCATGGTTTGCGTCCTGGCCGGTCCGGTCCTAATTACTCCGGTCCTATGGCCCGCTGAGGGCTCCGATTTGTATGGGAACTGTGTAAGTATCCCACGCACCCATGCCGATGGTTGAAAACTCTCAAAGTCCAACCGCGTGCGCGTGAGCGCGCAAAAAACATGTTTTTTTGGGGAAATTGCCTTCAATTTTTTACTCTCGTAAAATCCGTTTTCGTGGGATCTGTAGGACCATTTTTGGCACTTTTTGACCTTTTTTTTTTTTTTTTTTTTCCTTCATTCCTAACCCATTCGCTATTGTTTCTGGAATAAAAAAAAAATTCAGAATCAACCAGTCCGGGGTGGTACATTTATTAATATTTAGCTGGTACTCAGCGGGTTAATATCTGACTCAAACAACAAAACACGCAGGTTCTCTAGGAAAATTGTTATCTTCCTCTTGGCTCTATTAAAGCAGCAACAAGGAGACACAAAAATATCGATTGCCCCCGAGTCTGGTAGATAATGCGTATAATATTTAAGAGTACTTCACTTTTAGACTGCACCTAACTGAGGAAACAAAACACTGCCAGACTCCCAGACACTTCAAAGTATGCCCAATCGCTTAGGAATTAGGAATACTATAAAGCCGAAACAGGAGGTAGAGTCTGGAGCACTAACCTACGACATGGAACACAAGAGTTGACATACTAGTAGGTTGGGGATATGTTACCCTTGAGCATACCTCCAAACCACTGTGAATGTCAACTTCAATAATAAAGGAGCAATGTACATGTAATATCAATGGGCAATGCAGTTAAACAATGGGAAAGAATGCACGGAAGAACAGGGTGAAACTTATATATATTAAGATTGCCAAAGAAGGAGTGAATGCAGTAATTGATAGTAAACTAAAGATGTTAACACTTAAAGAGCGGCCTAGGCGGTATATAATATGTAGCCACCAGCGGGGTGTTTTTACCCAAAATAGGGCTGTTTACGTGATCATTTTCATGCCTAAATAAGACCCAGAACGTAAAACAAGTATCTATTCCTGAAAGGGCATAAACAGAGCTTTCGAATGACACCATAACGATCCTTTTATGATGGCTAGTTTTCTTGCAAAAACTGTGCAACGCGAGTGCAAAAAGCATGTAATTAGGCACTTTCCCCATACAATTCCGTATATAGCGAGTGAGAGAGGGAGGGAGGAGGTGGGATTCGTGTCAGTAGGTTCGCCGCGGTGGTCTGGAGCAGTCATACGCTCGCTACTCTCCTGCCACCACTTGTCTCTCTCTCTCACCAACATTACGTGCTGAAATTGCCACACGACCTATGTCGAGCACCGCCACATAGTCCAGCTTTATTTAACTCGACTTAGGTTGCGCGCCGCTAAAGAAGGGTTAAAATAAAACAATATGCTCAATATGACTCCAGCCCCAGCTATGCTCCAATCAACTAACGAACAAAAGAAATCTGCGGTATTCAAGGGAGAAACGCGGAGCAAGCCAACACCGGCAGACAAAGATGTTGCTCTATCAAGGGGCGGAACAGGAGTGAAGCTCCTACACTCGCGCTGGCTCCCACGACCAGACGAGGGAGAGAAGAGCGAGCCCCAGGCACCGCCAGAACATACAATTAACTAGGCAGCCTGGGCTCTCACTAGCTATACAAAGTAATCAAGTACAACATAAGACAACATTGTGTAAACTTATGATAGACAGAATAATTGCACAAAGGCTAAATAAACTAAATCAATTATAGTAATAGCCAACTGGCCACACAGACTACAGGCGCCAGTCCTGCTAGCCACGAGGGCTAGCTAGCTACTAGCCTCACACAGGGTCCGCTCCCACAACAGGCCTTGCAACTATAATAACTCACTCACAAATTATACAGGCTACAAACTCATATGGGAGTGACACCCTCACACTCAGGGGGAGTCTGTTGGTGCATCTTGGAACAACAGACTGCTCACACTTTAAATAACATTACAAGACATACACAACTACAGTCTTTTTTAGTATTTTTATAGTTTTTATATTTTTGTATTTTAATATTTTCTTCTTTACAGAAACACAGCCACTCCTACTTTACGACCCTACGCTGGGCTACATACGGCAACCAACAAGCACCAGACGTAAACATGGTAATCAAACCAAAGTAGGAGGCTACACCAAAACAAACTGACCACCAAGATTTCCCCTTACAACATTCCCTCCCGTGACAAACAATCAGCCATGACATTATCGGTGCCTTTAACCCTTAAATGTCGGGGCGCAACATAAGTCGAGTTAAATAAAGCTGGACTATGTGGCGGTGCTCGACATATATCGTGTGGCAATTTCAGCACGTAATGTGGCTGAGAGAGAGAGACAAGTGGTGGCAGGAGAGTAGCGAGCGTATGACTGCTCCAGACCACCGCGGCGAACCTACTGACACGAATCCCACCTCCTCCCTCCCTCTCTCACTCGCTATATACGGAATTGTATGGGGAAAGTGCCTAATTACATGCTTTTTGCACTCGTGTTGCACGGTTATTGCAAGAAAACTAGCCATCATAAAAGGATCGTTATGGTGTCATTCGAAAGCTCTGTTTATGCCCTTTCAGGGATAGATACTTGTTTTACGTTCTGGGTCTTATTTAGGCATGAAAATGATCACGTAAACAGCCCTATTTTGGCTAAAAACACCCCGCTGGGCGGTACATATAAATAAACCGCATAGGCCGCTCGTAAGGTGTTAAAGTGCTGCACATCCAAGCTGTATTCCTGCAACAAAAGAGCCCACCTAGTCAGCCGCTGATTTTTGTACTAAAATTTCTCCCAAAACTGGAGCAGATGGTGGTCAGAGTAGATCTTAACAGTCAGGCCATAGGCTGGTACATACACCTGAAAGTGCTGCAGGGACAGAACCATAGCCAGGAGCTCCTTCTCAACCACTGAGTAATTCCTCTGGGCTCGATTGAACTTCTTTGAGTAGAAGGACACTGGATGCTCTATCCCTGCATGCTCTTGCAGCAGTACCGCACTTATCCCCGTATCACTAGCGTCAGTAGCTAGGATAAATGGCAATACAAAGTCAGGAGCTCGCAGGATGGGATGATGCGACAGGAGAGACTTAACTCCTGCAAAAGCCTCATGACAGTCTTCTGTCCAGTTGAACTTGATATCTTTCCGCAGTAAATTAGTCAACGGAGCAAGTACAGTAGAGTAGTCCTTGATAAATCTCCGGTAGTACCCAATCATTCCCAGGAACCGTTGCAGAGATTTTCGAGTGGTAGGAGGAGAGAAACTAGCAATAGCCTCCACCTTTGCCAAGGGTGGAGACACCTCACCATGTCCTACCACGAATCCCAAGTAATTGACAGTAGCCTGTACAAAGTCGCATTTCCCCAGATTTATAACCAAACCTGCTTCACTAAGTCTTTTGAAAAGAAGCTCAACATTATCAACATGCTCTCGCCAAGTGGTATCGAAAATCACGACGTCATCAATATAGACTACACAATTAGGGATATTATCTACAACCCGGTTCATCAGTCACTGAAATGTAGCCGGGGCGTTCTTAAGCCCGTAGGGCATCACCTGACACTGGTAAACTGCCCCGTCCACCACAAAACTAGCATTTGTCTTGGCTCTCTCAGTCAACGGGACCAGCCAGTAGCCTTTCACTAAGTCCACCTTGGTGATGAACGTGGCAGCCCCGATGTGGTCTACGGAGTCGTCAACTCTAGGTAATGGATACGCATCTGTCTGGGATAGGGCATTGACCCTCCTGAAATGAACACAAAAGCGGATCTTGCCATTCGGTTTAGGTTGCAAAGTCACGGGCGAAGACCACTCACTATATCCCTTCTTCACCAGGCCCTTCTCCAACATGTATTCCAGCTCTGCTTTTAGGGCAGGCTGCCGAGCAGGATTTATACGGTAGGGGCCCAACTTCAGTGGCTTACTGTCTCCAACCTCTATGTCGTGCATCGCCAAGGATGTCAGACCTGGAGAATCAC
>JBAKBP010011801.1:0-70610 GCA_037953745.1 Lithodes maja
CTCTCGCTCTGAAGTCTAACTCACTCTCTCTCTCTGAATTCCTATCATCTCATCTATCAACTTCTCTATTGATACTACATATTAAATGGAAGGTCTCGACATGGCTTAAAACAAAACCCACCACTGGTTAGCAAATGACGAGACCTTTGCAGAGATACAAAGAACATAGTTATACGTTGTCACACTCAATATAAGCAGCCAGCATGGTACAACGTGGTACCGTGGTGGTACAGTGGAGTACCAAGGAGTACAATCAGGTTACGTTGCCACGCACTGGGTGCGTCACAGCCCCCCCAAGATTTTAGATAATCGACCTTAGAAGCATTATCAAAATCTGACAGGCAACCAACCGACCTGCTACCCTTAGCTGCCACTAATTGCAAAAGGTGCACAACTGAAGTGTGAATTATACATAAAACACAATATCGCATGCATCATGCTACAACAATAAAGACTTACAAAACTAAAACAAATTTTCTCGTTTATTTTATTGTTTTATAATCTTTTTGGACGGCGTTATGATAGCCTAATTTTACTCCTGCTCAACCCACACACCGTGCACGACTATCCTGGATCATCAACCCTTGATAGACAATCTGCTATCACGTTCTCACTCCCGGCAATATGCTGAATGTTGAGATTATACTCTTGGAGCATTAGGGACCACCTGGTCAACCGCATATTCCGATTGTGAAACTGATTTAGGAATTTCAAGGGATGATGGTCCGTATAAATCGTCACTACCGGGCCGTAGGCTGGAACATAAACTTCGAAATGTTTGAGCGACAAAACGATAGCAAGAAGCTCCTTCTCTATAGTCGAGTAATTCCTTTGTGCCGAATTAAACTTGCGAGAAAAGAAGCTCACTGGGTGTTCCAAGCCCTCGGAATCAGTCTGCAGTAACACTGCCCCGGCACCCACACCGCTGGCATCAGTCGCCAGCTGAAAACTCCTGGAGAAGTCTGGGGCTCTCAAAATCGGATGTGTACACAGCAGGTGCTTGACTAGGTCGAAAGCCCTCTGACACTCCGCAGCCCAACAGAACTTCACTGACTTCGACAGTAGATCAGTTAACGGTGCTAAGACAGTAGAGTATCCCCGGATGAAGCGCCTATAATAGCCTATCATACCTAGGAACCGCATGACCTGGCGCTTAGTGGTGGGCCTGGGAAACATATTGATAGCCTGTATCTTGCTCAGGGGGGGGCACACCCGGCCTAACCCGACCACGAAGCCAAGATACTGCACAGTAGCCTTTACAAACTCGCACTTCCTCAGGTTCACCACCAGCCCAGCATCGTGCAACTTCCCAAACAGGGTCTCTAAGTGCCTTAGGTGATTTTCAAAATTGTCATCATACACTATCACGTCATCAAGGTAGACCGTGCAGTTAGGGATTTCGTCACAAATATCGTTCATCAGGTTCTGAAACGTGGCAGGTGCGTTCTTAAGCCCATAAGGCATTACGTTACATTGGTAGGTCTTGCCATCTACCACAAAACCACAAACTTGCTTAGCTCGGTCCGACAGGGGTACTTGCCAGTAGCCTTTTACAAGATCAATTTTAGTAAGGTACTTTGCATTCCCTATCTTGTCCACGCTGTCGTCAACTCGAGGCAAAGGGTAAGGGTTGGTAGTGGTCAAGCCATTTAGCCTACGAAAATCTATGCAGAACCGCACCTTGCCGTCAGGTTTTGGCTGCAACGTGACGGGTGATGTCCACTTCACATAACCTTCAGTGATCATCCCTCTCTCAACCATGTACTTTAACTCCTCCCGTAAAGCTGGCAACTTTACCGGGGGCACACGGTAGGGCACTGACTTGAAGGGCACATTATCACCGACGTCCACGTCGTGCGTTACCTGAGTAGTGAGACCTGGGTGTTCGGCGAAAACAGAGGGGTATGACCTGAACAGGCCTAGGACAGCAGCACCCTGGTGCTCAGGCAGGTGACTTACAGCTTGCCTAGCCTCTTGTTCAGTATTCCCCGCCCACTGTTCCGCGGAAATGACACAGTCCCAGCTATCCTCCTCAGCAGCATGACTGTCCCCACCTCCTTCTCCACCCTGGCCGCTGCAGGCCAGCACAGGGACAGTGAGAGGCTCTGAGGGGCGTCTCACATACTCTTTCATGAGGTTAACATGACATAACTGATGTTTTTTTCTACGGTCAGGTGTTGCAACGAGATAATCAAGGTCGGACAGTTTCTTAGCCACCACATACGGCCCAATAAACTTGGCAGAAAGGGGGTGTCCAGGCAAAGGTAAAAGCAACATTACCTCCTGACCCACCGAAAACTCCCGAAGCTTCACCTTGGCGTCATACTGGTGCTTCATGACCGCCTGTGCATTAACCAAGTTATTACCTGCCGCTGCCATGCAACCTATAAGTCTCTCCCGGCTCTCAAGGATATATTTAAGTACAGACCCCGGCTTCTCTTCGCCCTCCCAGATCTCTTTCACCATACTTAAAGGTCCTCTCACATTATGGCCAAAGACTAGTTGATTTGGACTGAACCCCAGGCTCTCTCCTGGGACTTCACGTGCAGCGAACAGAACATACGGCAGACCCAAATCCCAATCAGTGTCATGTTCTGCACAGTAACAGCGTAGCATACTCTTCAGGGTCGAGTGCCACCGCTCCAAGACTCCCTGACTCTCGGGATGGTAGGCTGACGACACTACAGAACATATACCGTGCAACTGAAGGGTTTGCTTGAACAATTTGGATGTAAAATTGCTCCCCTGGTCTGACTGCACCTCACGTGGAAATCCATAACGGGAACAGAACAATAATAAGTTTTTAACAACTGCCTTTGCCGAGCCGTTTCTCATGGGGTATGCGTCCGGGTATCTCGTAGCCACATCCATGATTGTCAACAGGAATTTATTGCCACTACTAGTAGGCGGGAAAGGGCCAACCAAATCTACTACAACTTTGCTGAACGGAGGCCCGGTGACAGGTATGGGAAACAAAGGTGCCTTCGGGATTGTCTGGTTAGGCTTCCCCGTTGTCTGGCAGGTCGCACACCCAGCCACCCATGCACAGACATCAGCCTTGACCCCAGGCCACCAGAAAACCCTGCCCAATGCCGCCAATGTTTTTGTTACCCCCAAATGACCCGCCACCGGCACATCATGCGCCAGACACAATAAGGACTCTCTATACTTATTTGGAACAACCACCTGGTCTACTACCCTCGCACCGCCCTCCCACTTCGATTTGGGGTCTAGAAATCTGCGGTACAATATCCTGTTGAGCCTAAAGAAATCTCCCGGCTTCGCATCCCCATCTTCCTCCAACTCTATGGCACCATTGCTATAACGAGCTAGGCTAGCGTCTTGCAGCTGCTGCTCACTAATGTCCCTGGGCGTCAATGCATCAAGATGGTTTTGTAATAAGACATTACCCCGGCTAGTAGGCTCTACTGCCTTAGTGGCTCTCGCTACAGCTCTTGCCTCACGCGAAGTCTTACCCAACTCTGCCTTGTTACACACCATATCTGGGCCAGAGTCAACTCCCGTGTTTATTATAGGTCCAAGTACCGAATCACCGAGAAGTGCAGCAGAATCAATGTCCCTTTTCCTGCCCTTAGCAACCTTCTCCTGATCCTTCCTCCACTGTCCCCGAGGTTGAGTGCTAGGCTGTGCAGGAGCCGCAGAGCGAGATCGGGTTACCACACAGGCCATCTCATCCTGTTGGCACCTCCCAACCCATTCCCGATTCTCACCATCCACGTCGGCCGCCCTCTCGGCAACGACTAAGGGTGGAGTCCCGGAAGTGGGCACCGCAAAGTCGTTGCCGAGAAGAAGGTCGACGCCCTCAACTGGCAAACACTCAACGATCCCTACATCCAGCTCCCTGCACACCTCTCCCACTCTCAACTCCAACCTCACAAGTGGGTATGACCTCGTAGCATTTATACCCTGCACCACAACAACTCTGGCCGCATTTATCGGTTTCCCTGTGAAGTTCCTCAACAAAGTTTGCGAAGCCCCCGTATCCCTCAGCAAGTCAACCCTCCGTAGTTCACTCCCCCAGCTCACAAACCCGTGCCCCCGATGGCTACAGAAAGTGTCCCGGACAGGTGTCGAGCCTTCCGTACGCTTCTTTACCGCGTGTGCCTCAGCTGCTGACAACCTACCCCGGGCAGTTGCTGCAGCCTTCAGAGACACACCGATACTGTGAACCAATGACACCGGCTTAGCGGGAGTGTTACTAGGGCACTCACGTGAATAATGGCCTAGCTTCTGACATTTGTAACATTTCACATCCCCAATGGGCTTCTTCCCTTGTGCGGGCGAAGAAGGGGCCTGACCTTTAGTAAACGGGAGAGGCTTGTGTTTGTAGGTGTTATTAGGTGCAATGCATTTAGTGTGGTTATGTGTGTCATAGGATTTGTTATTATCGAAAACTCTGGTGGGTGGGGTATAGCGCCCCTTCTGCCCTGACTCAGCCCTCTGAGCGGCACCGCAACCACGAATCAATGATAATCTGAGGTCTGCCATCTTGGCAGCCTCCTCTACTGTCTTGGGACATTTTTCCTTAATGTTCAGCGTTAGATCGGTTCCAGTGCATTTGTAAAACTGTTCCAGATAGAAAAGTTGCTTAATTTCCTCAGCCGACTCTGCGTGCTCGGACCGAAACCAGTTATTACCTGCATCTGTTAAGTCCCGTGCGTGCTCCATAAAACTGACGTCGCTCTTCTTATTCACGCCACGGAACTTCAATCTATAAGTTTCGGGTTGCAGTTCGTAGGCCCGGAGCACAGCCTCCTTCACCAGTCCATACACTACACTCTCGTCCAGTGACAGTGCATCGTAGGCTTTCAACCCCTTACCCACTAGACGTGATGAAACTAATGCTGCCCATTTAACCTCCGGCCAGTCATACTCACGACACTTCTTTTCGAAACGAGCAAAAAACTCAGTCACTGCTGTCTCATCAAATGCGGGTACTAACTTAATTAAATGCGAAAGTGAGTCTGTAACCCGGTGCCCACCACCGAGATGACGCCCCGTGGTCTCTACTCTAGACTTCTCGACATCCATTTCAGCCTGGTACCTGGTTGCATCCTGATTGGCTTGGATTCTAGCAACCTCTATGCGTTCTATACTAGCCTGTTGTATCTGAGTCTCCTGCAGCTTAAACTTAGCTAGTTCTAGCTGAAATAACATCTCAGGAGACAGGCCTGGGGGGGGAGAGCACAAAATGGGGGATCCACACCGAGACGTGTTTACGGGTAAGCCAGCTTGCCCTTGAGAACCCTCCTGCTGCATCGTGCTAAGACTCGCTGGCTGAGGGCCCAGCTCAGGGGTAGAGTGGAATGGAGGCTTGGAGGGAACCCCCCAAGACCCCACTCCACCCACCGCCCCATCGCCATCACCCAACAAACATGCCACCAAATTCTTCTTGGGCCAACTGTCAGGACAGTCCCGCCCCAAAACCGTGGCTAAACAGCGAAGACCGTAACAATCAATAGCCTGCAGGCGCTGTTCGGTCAAAGGTGTCTGCAAAAATGCCCGGGCATCCCTCTCTCCACTTATAACACTCCCCTCCCTAAACATCTGTTGTACTTGCTGGTTACTAGGCTGTACCGTGTTATCCTCCCCCGTAGATGATGAGTCATTAGACATAGTGCTGGTTATACAATTGCTGTTCATAAAAAAAAAAAAAGTGCTTATTACTAATTGCAGTCTCGACTCACAAAATGTTAAAGATGCTTGAATGACTCTACTCTAGACACCCCTAACGAAACAATCTGCAAGTCCACCAATACAATAATGACACAATAAAAATTCCTCCAATATGCAAGAAAATTCTAGCCAGCTCTACTAGGTAGCATAGAATAGTTCTCCAAAAAACATGTGATAGGATACTACTGAATCTTGTGCAAGGTCGCCATTTTGTTACGGCTGGATCGGCAATACATATTCGGGATTCTTGATCGTAGGACAGAAATGGCTTATGTGACAACGACACGCTCGATTCCAGTCCCAAATACTATATGCTCCAGACAACAAAAGCACCAACGCCCTACAGAGTTATCGTCTATGGTAACGAGGTACCTTAACTCGGCGAAAGTGTACAACAGGGGTAGGCTATGAGGCTAAACTCCCTCAGACATTTATAGGTTACGTTATTACTAAAGAAATGCAATACTCAAGAAACTACGTTAATATTAAGCCTCTAATAATGTAGAATAGAAGCAGGCTAAAGGTATGACAGTGAAATGCTAAATGACAAATGTACACGCCTACTTGAAAGCGCGTGCACTAGAATAACTGTCCCCTACTAACATGCACTAGCATGTAGCATACAAGATGTTCATGATCCAGTAGATACCTAATAATACACATGGAAGGAACATAAATAGTAGTCACTTATTGTAATAATGAATCTATACTTGGAATAACTAAAAGGTTGCAGGCAACAGTACTGCGCCGGTAGCATACTACCGCATAGGCTACTTCGCTTCTCTCACTCTGTCTCCCCTCTGAGTCTGTATGCGCCCTACGCAACAGAACTCCGGACACAGCAGCAAAACGACAGTGCAGTTAATTGATACATGAAAGTATTAATAGTGTTGTCTTGTGTGTGAGTAATGTGTATTGTAAAGTGTTACATACATAAACTTAAAGAGAGCTGCAATGCATAGTAAAATAAAGATATCACCCACTCATCATCCCCATGTGTTCTAGCTAGCAGGCCAAGTCACAGGAACAACGAGTCCCAGCACCGAAAGCGAGAACCCAGGAAAAGACTGCAGAGAACACAAGGACAGATAAATTACGTTACTCTACTATACCGGCACTACGAGCGAGCTGTAGTCTCTGGTACTGCACTCGCTCCTGGCTCGGTAGGCAAATCAAGGCTAAGTCCTCACCCCTCTACAGACAACTCCTGGGCATGGTCGGGCTCTTACACATGGCACTAGTCTAGTCACAAATTGGATGATGAGCTGGGCATATAACTTGTGAACATGTAGAACGTTCACCAACTATCCTCATCAAGAAGATCGCTGTTCACATTAACCCCTTAAATCTAATACATGTAAATATATGCTTGTCCTAAGAGTAATACGAGAGGTGAGTGCTGAAACTCCTTTAGGACCTCAAGGGAAGGGTATGCATTTAAATAGAGAGAAGAATGAAATGAGAGTAATGTCGTCAGAGAGAAAGAGTGCAACCGTGAGAAATTGGGAGAGAGGGCAAGGGATGTTAGAATCTCAAAGGTTCTAGGCAACCTGGTCATAGAGCACACAGCGAGCCTCCAGGCAATGTGCTGTACGACAACATGGGCAGCCCAGACAGCATAGGCAGGCGGCAATGTACTACCAACCCTGTCGCACCTAGCTATAAGCGCAGGGCTGCCAACCGGTCCATACGTCTGGCAACCACCCCCCCGGCAGCGTGGCGCACCGCTACCCTCTCGCTCTGAAGTCTAACTCACTCTCTCTCTCTGAATTCCTATCATCTCATCTATCAACTTCTCTATTGATACTACATATTAAATGGAAGGTCTCGACATGGCTTAAAACAAAACCCACCACTGGTTAGCAAATGACGAGACCTTTGCAGAGATACAAAGAACATAGTTATACGTTGTCACACTCAATATAAGCAGCCAGCATGGTACACGGTCCGTGACGGTACAGTGGAGTACCAAGGAGTACAATCAGGTTACGTTGCTACGCACTGGGTGCGTCACAGTGTGTATCTATGTGCCTGTCTATCTGTCTATTTGTGTAAGTCTGTTGATCTATATATATTGTGACGCACCCAGTGCGTGGCAACGCAACCTGATTGTACTCCTTGGTACTCCACTGTACCGCCCGTACCACTGTACCGTGCTGGCTACTGTCAGCAGCTATGTATATTGAGTGTGACAACTTATAACTATGTTCTTTGTATCTCTGCAAAGGTCTCGTCATGTGCTAACCAGTGGTGGGTTTTGTTTTAAGCCATGTCGAGACCTTCCATTTAATATGTAGTATCAATAGAGAAGTTGATAGATAAGACAATGGGAGTTCAGAGAGAGAGAGTGAGTTAGTCTTCAGAGCGAGAGGGTAGCAACGCGCCACGCTGCCGGGGGGGTGGTTGCCAGACGTATGGACTGGTTGGCAGCCTTGCGCTTATAGCTAGGCGCGACAGGGTTGGTAGTCCATTGCCGCCTGCCTATGCTGCCTGGGCTGCCCATGTTGTCGTACAGCACATTGCCTGGAGGCTCGCTGTGTGTTCCATGATTAGGTTGCCTAGAACCTTTGAGATTCTAACATCCCTTGCCCTCTCTCCCAATTTCTCACGGTTGCACTCTTTCTCTCTGACGACATTACTCTCATTTCATTCTTCTCTCTATTTAAATGCATAACCTTCCCTTGAGGTCCTAAAGGAGTTTCAGCACTCACCTCTCGTATTACTCTTAGGACAAGCATATATTTACATGTATTAGATTTAAGGGGTTAATGTGAACAGCGATCTTCTTGATGAGGATAGTTGGTGAACGTTCTACATGTTCACGAGTTATATGCCCCGCTCATCATCCAATTTGTGACTAGACTGGTGCCATGTGTAAGAGCCCGACCATGCCCAGGAGTTGTCTGTAGAGGGGCGAGGACTTAGCCTTGATTTGCATACCGAGCCAGGAGCGAGTGTAGTACCAGAGACTACAGCTCGCTCGTAGTGCCGGTATAGTAGAGTAACGTAATTTATCTGTCCTTGTGTTCTCTACAGTCTTTTCCTGGGTTCTCGCTTTCGGTGCTGGGACTCGTTGTTCCTGTGACTTGGCCTGCTAGCTAGAACACATGGGGATGATGAGTGGGATATATCTTTATTTTACTATGCATTGCAGCTCTCTTTAAGTATATGTATGTAACACTTTACAATACACATTACTCACACACAAGACAACACTATTAATACTTTCATGTATCAATTAACTGCACTGTCGTTTTGCTGCTGTGTCCGGAGTTCTATTGCGTAGGGCGCATACGGACTCAGAGGGGAGACAGAGTGAGAGAAGCGAAGTAGCCTATGCGGTAGTAGGCTACCGGCGCAGTACTGTTGCCTGCAACCTTTTAGTTATTCCAAGTATAGATTCATTATTATAATAAGTGACTACTATTTATGTTCCTTCCATGTGTATTATTAGGTATCTACTGGATCATGAACATCTTGTATGCTACATGCTAGTGCATGTTAGTAGGGGACAGTTATTCTAGTGCACGCGCTTTCAAGTAGGCGTGTACATTTGTCATTTAGCATTTCACTGTCATACCTTTAGCCTGCTTCTATTCTACATTATTAGAGGCTTAATATTAACGTAGTTTCTTGAGTATTGCATTTCTTTAGTAATAACGTAACCTATAAATGTCTGAGGGAGTTTAGCCTCATAGCCTACCCCTGTTGTACACTTTCGCCGAGTTAAGGTACCTCGTTACCGTAGACGATAACTCTGTAGGGCGTTGGTGCTTTTGTTGTCTGGAGCATATAGTATTTGGGACTGGAATCGAGCGTGTCGTTGTCACATAAGCCATTTCTGTCCTACGATCAAGAATCCCGAATATGTATTGCCGATCCAGCCGTAACAAAAATGGCGACCTTGCACAAGATTCAGTAGTATCCTATCACATGTTTTTTTGAGAACTATTCTATGCTACCTAGTAGAGCTGGCTAGAATTTTCTTGCATATTGGAGGAATTTTTATTGTGTCATTATTGTATTGGTGGACTTGCAGATTGTTTCGTTGGGGGTGTCTAGAGTAGAGTCATTCAAGCATCTTTAACATTTTGTGAGTCGAGACTGCAATTAGTAATAAGCACTTCTTTTTTTTTATGAACAGCAATTGTATAACCAGCACTATGTCTAATGACTCATCATTTACGGGGGAGGATAACACGGTACAGCCTAGTGACCAGCAAGTACAACAGATATTTAGGGAGGGGAGTGTTATAAGTGGAGAGAGGGATGCCCGGGCATTTTTGCAGACACCTTTGACCGAACAGCGCCTGCAGGCTATTGATTGTTACGGTCTTCGCTGTTTAGCCACGGTTTTGGGGCGGGACTGTCCTGACAGTTGGCCCAAGAAGAATTTGGTGGCATGTTTGTTGGGTGATGGCGATGGGGCGGTGGGTGGAGTGGGGTCTTGGGGGGTTCCCTCCAAGCCTCCATTCCACTCTACCCCTGAGCTGGGCCCTCAGCCAGCGATTCTTAGCACGATGCAGCAGGAGGGTTCTCAATGGCAAGCTGGCTTACCCGTAAACACGTCTCGGTGTGGATCCCCCATTTTGTGCTCTCCCCCCCCAGGCCTGTCTCCTGAGATGTTATTTCAGCTGGAACTGGCTAAGCTTAAGTTGCAAGAAAGTCAACAGGCTAGTATAGAACGGATTAAGCTGCAGGAGACTCAGATACAACAGGCTAGTATAGAACGGATTAAGCTGCAGGAGACTCAGATACAACAGGCTAGTATAGAACGCATAGAGGTTGCTAGAATCCAAGCCAATCAGGATGCAACCAGGTACCAGGCTGAAATGGATGTCGAGAAGTCTAGAGTAGAGACCACGGGGCGTCATCTCGGTGGTGGGCACTGGGTTACAGACTCACTTTCGCATTTAATTAAGTTAGTACCCGCATTTGATGAGACAGCAGTGACTGAGTTTTTTGCTCGTTTCGAAAAGAAGTGTCGTGAGTATGACTGGCCGGAGGTTAAATGGGCAGCATTAGTTTCATCACGTCTAGTGGGTAAGGGGTTGAAAGCCTACGATGCACTGTCACTGGACGAGAGTGTCGTGTATGGACTGGTGAAGGAGGCTGTGCTCCGGGCCTACGAACTGCAACCCGAAACTTATAGATTGAAGTTCCGTGGCGTGAATAAGAAGAGCGACGTCAGTTTTATGGAGCACGCACGGGACTTAACAGATGCATGTAATAACTGGTTTCGGACCGAGCACGCAGAGTCGGCTGAGGAAATTAAGCAACTTTTCTATCTGGAACAGTTTTACAAATGTACTGGAACCGATCTAACGCTGAACATTAAGGAAAAATGTCCCAAGACAGTAGAGGAGGCTGCCAAGATGGCAGACCTCAGATTATCATTGATTCGTGGTTGCGGTGCCGCTCAGAGGGCTGAGTCAGGGCAGAAGGGGCGCTATACCCCACCCACCAGAGTTTTCGATAATAACAAATCCTATGACACACATAACCACACTAAAAGCATTGCACCTAATAACACCTACAAACACAAGCCTCTCCCGTTTACTAAAGGTCAGGCCCCTTCTTCGCCCGCACAAGGGAAGAAGCCCATTGGGGATGTGAAATGTTACAAATGTCAGAGGCTAGGCCATTATTCACGTGAGTGCCCTAGTAACACTCCCGCTAAGCCGGTGTCATTGGTTCACAGTATCGGTGTGTCTCTGAAGGCTGCAGCAACTGCCCGGGGTAGGTTGTCAGCAGCTGAGGCACACGCGGTAAAGAAGCGTACGGAAGGCTCGACACCTGTCCGGGACACTTTCTGTAACCATCGGGGACACGGGTTTGTGAGCTGGGGGAGTGAACTACGGAGGGTTGACTTGCTGAGGGATACGGGGGCTTCGCAAACTTTGTTGAGGAACTTCACAGGGAAACCGATAAATGCGGCCAGAGTTGTTGTGGTGCAGGGTATAAATGCTACGAGGTCATACCCACTTGTGAGGTTGGAGTTGAGAGTGGGAGAGGTGTGCAGGGAGCTGGATGTAGGGATCGTTGAGTGTTTGCCAGTTGAGGGCGTCGACCTTCTTCTCGGCAACGACTTTGCGGTGCCCACTTCCGGGACTCCACCCTTAGTCGTTGCCGAGAGGGCGGCCGACGTGGATGGTGAGAATCGGGAATGGGTTGGGAGGTGCCAACAGGATGAGATGGCCTGTGTGGTAACCCGATCTCGCTCTGCGGCTCCTGCACAGCCTAGCACTCAACCTCGGGGACAGTGGAGGAAGGATCAGGAGAAGGTTGCTAAGGGCAGGAAAAGGGACATTGATTCTGCTGCACTTCTCGGTGATTCGGTACTTGGACCTATAATAAACACGGGAGTTGACTCTGGCCCAGATATGGTGTGTAACAAGGCAGAGTTGGGTAAGACTTCGCGTGAGGCAAGAGCTGTAGCGAGAGCCACTAAGGCAGTAGAGCCTACTAGCCGGGGTAATGTCTTATTACAAAACCATCTTGATGCATTGACGCCTAGGGACATTAGTGAGCAGCAGCTGCAAGACGCTAGCCTAGCTCGTTATAGCAATGGTGCCATAGAGTTGGAGGAAGATGGGGATGCGAAGCCGGGAGATTTCTTTAGGCTCAACAGGATATTGTACCGCAGATTTCTAGACCCCAAATCGAAGTGGGAGGGCGGTGCGAGGGTAGTAGACCAGGTGGTTGTTCCAAATAAGTATAGAGATTCCTTATTGTGTCTGGCGCATGATGTGCCGGTGGCGGGTCATTTGGGGGTAACAAAAACATTGGCGGCATTGGGCAGGTTTTTCTGGTGGCCTGGGGTCAAGGCTGATGTCTGTGCATGGGTGGCTGGGTGTGCGACCTGCCAGACAACGGGGAAGCCTAACCAGACCATCCCGAAGGCACCTTTGTTTCCCATACCTGTCACCGGGCCTCCGTTCAGCAAAGTTGTAGTAGATTTGGTTGGCCCTTTCCCGCCTACTAGTAGTGGCAATAAATTCCTGTTGACAATCATGGATGTGGCTACGAGATACCCGGACGCATACCCCATGAGAAACGGCTCGGCAAAGGCAGTTGTTAAAAACTTATTATTGTTCTGTTCCCGTTATGGATTTCCACGTGAGGTGCAGTCAGACCAGGGGAGCAATTTTACATCCAAATTGTTCAAGCAAACCCTTCAGTTGCACGGTATATGTTCTGTAGTGTCGTCAGCCTACCATCCCGAGAGTCAGGGAGTCTTGGAGCGGTGGCACTCGACCCTGAAGAGTATGCTACGCTGTTACTGTGCAGAACATGACACTGATTGGGATTTGGGTCTGCCGTATGTTCTGTTCGCTGCACGTGAAGTCCCAGGAGAGAGCCTGGGGTTCAGTCCAAATCAACTAGTCTTTGGCCATAATGTGAGAGGACCTTTAAGTATGGTGAAAGAGATCTGGGAGGGCGAAGAGAAGCCGGGGTCTGTACTTAAATATATCCTTGAGAGCCGGGAGAGACTTATAGGTTGCATGGCAGCGGCAGGTAATAACTTGGTTAATGCACAGGCGGTCATGAAGCACCAGTATGACGCCAAGGTGAAGCTTCGGGAGTTTTCGGTGGGTCAGGAGGTAATGTTGCTTTTACCTTTGCCTGGACACCCCCTTTCTGCCAAGTTTATTGGGCCGTATGTGGTGGCTAAGAAACTGTCCGACCTTGATTATCTCGTTGCAACACCTGACCGTAGAAAAAAACATCAGTTATGTCATGTTAACCTCATGAAAGAGTATGTGAGACGCCCCTCAGAGCCTCTCACTGTCCCTGTGCTGGCCTGCAGCGGCCAGGGTGGAGAAGGAGGTGGGGACAGTCATGCTGCTGAGGAGGATAGCTGGGACTGTGTCATTTCCGCGGAACAGTGGGCGGGGAATACTGAACAAGAGGCTAGGCAAGCTGTAAGTCACCTGCCTGAGCACCAGGGTGCTGCTGTCCTAGGCCTGTTCAGGTCATACCCCTCTGTTTTCGCCGAACACCCAGGTCTCACTACTCAGGTAACGCACGACGTGGACGTCGGTGATAATGTGCCCTTCAAGTCAGTGCCCTACCGTGTGCCCCCGGTAAAGTTGCCAGCTTTACGGGAGGAGTTAAAGTACATGGTTGAGAGAGGGATGATCACTGAAGGTTATGTGAAGTGGACATCACCCGTCACGTTGCAGCCAAAACCTGACGGCAAGGTGCGGTTCTGCATAGATTTTCGTAGGCTAAATGGCTTGACCACTACCAACCCTTACCCTTTGCCTCGAGTTGACGACAGCGTGGACAAGATAGGGAATGCAAAGTACCTTACTAAAATTGATCTTGTAAAAGGCTACTGGCAAGTACCCCTGTCGGACCGAGCTAAGCAAGTTTGTGGTTTTGTGGTAGATGGCAAGACCTACCAATGTAACGTAATGCCTTATGGGCTTAAGAACGCACCTGCCACGTTTCAGAACCTGATGAACGATATTTGTGACGAAATCCCTAACTGCACGGTCTACATTGATGACGTGATAGTGTATGATGACGATTTTGAAAATCACCTAAGGCACTTAGAGACCCTGTTTGGGAAGTTGCACGATGCTGGGCTGGTGGTGAACCTGAGGAAGTGCGAGTTTGTAAAGGCTACTGTGCAGTATCTTGGCTTCGTGGTCGGGTTAGGCCGGGTGTGCCCCCCCCTGAGCAAGATACAGGCTATCAATATGTTTCCCAGGCCCACCACTAAGCGCCAGGTCATGCGGTTCCTAGGTATGATAGGCTATTATAGGCGCTTCATCCGGGGATACTCTACTGTCTTAGCACCGTTAACTGATCTACTGTCGAAGTCAGTGAAGTTCTGTTGGGCTGCGGAGTGTCAGAGGGCTTTCGACCTAGTCAAGCACCTGCTGTGTACACATCCGATTTTGAGAGCCCCAGACTTCTCCAGGAGTTTTCAGCTGGCGACTGATGCCAGCGGTGTGGGTGCCGGGGCAGTGTTACTGCAGACTGATTCCGAGGGCTTGGAACACCCAGTGAGCTTCTTTTCTCGCAAGTTTAATTCGGCACAAAGGAATTACTCGACTATAGAGAAGGAGCTTCTTGCTATCGTTTTGTCGCTCAAACATTTCGAAGTTTATGTTCCAGCCTACGGCCCGGTAGTGACGATTTATACGGACCATCATCCCTTGAAATTCCTAAATCAGTTTCACAATCGGAATATGCGGTTGACCAGGTGGTCCCTAATGCTCCAAGAGTATAATCTCAACATTCAGCATATTGCCGGGAGTGAGAACGTGATAGCAGATTGTCTATCAAGGGTTGATGATCCAGGATAGTCGTGCACGGTGTGTGGGTTGAGCAGGAGTAAAATTAGGCTATCATAACGCCGTCCAAAAAGATTATAAAACAATAAAATAAACGAGAATTTTTTTTTTTAGTTTTGTAAGTCTTTATTGTTGTAGCATGATGCATGCGATATTGTGTTTTATGTATAATTCACACTTCAGTTGTTGTGCACCTTTTGCAATTAGTGGCAGCTAAGGGTAGCAGGTCGGTTGGTTGCCTGTCAGATTTTGATAATGCTTCTAAGGTCGATTATCTAAAATCTTGGGGGGGCTGTGACGCACCCAGTGCGTGGCAACGCAACCTGATTGTACTCCTTGGTACTCCACTGTACCGCCCGTACCACTGTACCGTGCTGGCTACCGTCAGCAGCTATGTATATTGAGTGTGACAACTTATAACTATGTTCTTTGTATCTCTGCAAAGGTCTCGTCATGTGCTAACCAGTGGTGGGTTTTGTTTTAAGCCATGTCGAGACCTTCCATTTAATATGTAGTATCAATAGAGAAGTTGATAGATAAGACAATGGGAGTTCAGAGAGAGAGAGTGAGTTAGTCTTCAGAGCGAGAGGGTAGCAACGCGCCACGCTGCCGGGGGGGTGGTTGCCAGACGTATGGACTGGTTGGCAGCCTTGCGCTTATAGCTAGGCGCGACAGGGTTGGTAGTCCATTGCCGCCTGCCTATGCTGCCTGGGCTGCCCATGTTGTCGTACAGCACATTGCCTGGAGGCTCGCTGTGTGTTCCATGATCAGGTTGCCTAGAACCTTTGAGATTCTAACATCCCTTGCCCTCTCTCCCAACTTCTCACGGTTGCACTCTTTCTCTCTGACGACATTACTCTCATTTCATTCTTCTCTCTATTTAAATGCATAACCTTCCCTTGAGGTCCTAAAGGAGTTTCAGCACTCACCTCTCGTATTACTCTTAGGACAAGCATATATTTACATGTATTAGATTTAAGGGGTTAATGTGAACAGCGATCTTCTTGATGAGGATAGTTGGTGAACGTTCTACATGTTCACGAGTTATATGCCCCGCTCATCATCCAATTTGTGACTAGACTGGTGCCATGTGTAAGAGCCCGACCATGCCCAGGAGTTGTCTGTAGAGGGGCGAGGACTTAGCCTTGATTTGCATACCGAGCCAGGAGCGAGTGTAGTACCAGAGACTACAGCTCGCTCGTAGTGCCGGTATAGTAGAGTAACGTAATTTATCTGTCCTTGTGTTCTCTACAGTCTTTTCCTGGGTTCTCGCTTTCGGTGCTGGGACTCGTTGTTCCTGTGACTTGGCCTGCTAGCTAGAACACATGGGGATGATGAGTGGGATATATCTTTATTTTACTATGCATTGCAGCTCTCTTTAAGTATATGTATGTAACACTTTACAATACACATTACTCACACACAAGACAACACTATTAATACTTTCATGTATCAATTAACTGCACTGTCGTTTTGCTGCTGTGTCCGGAGTTCTATTGCGTAGGGCGCATACGGACTCAGAGGGGAGACAGAGTGAGAGAAGCGAAGTAGCCTATGCGGTAGTAGGCTACCGGCGCAGTACTGTTGCCTGCAACCTTTTAGTTATTCCAAGTATAGATTCATTATTATAATAAGTGACTACTATTTATGTTCCTTCCATGTGTATTATTAGGTATCTACTGGATCATGAACATCTTGTATGCTACATGCTAGTGCATGTTAGTAGGGGACAGTTATTCTAGTGCACGCGCTTTCAAGTAGGCGTGTACATTTGTCATTTAGCATTTCACTGTCATACCTTTAGCCTGCTTCTATTCTACATTATTAGAGGCTTAATATTAACGTAGTTTCTTGAGTATTGCATTTCTTTAGTAATAACGTAACCTATAAATGTCTGAGGGAGTTTAGCCTCATAGCCTACCCCTGTTGTACACTTTCGCCGAGTTAAGGTACCTCGTTACCATAGACGATAACTCTGTAGGGCGTTGGTGCTTTTGTTGTCTGGAGCATATAGTATTTGGGACTGGAATCGAGCGTGTCGTTGTCACATAAGCCATTTCTGTCCTACGATCAAGAATCCCGAATATGTATTGCCGATCCAGCCGTAACAATATATATATATATATATATATTATCATTATATTAACTCTATTAACCCTATATAACTCTCCTACCATCCCAGGCCAAAGGAACCAAAGAAGCCCTGGGAGACGCTATAGCCAATATCTGCAAGATGATCCAGTCTTGCCCAGGATTCGCCCCCAACTATAAGGGTTCGGGCAGGAGGTTTAGGTTCCACTTCACTTGGCTGAAGAACATGGCGGACAGAAAACCCGTTCGGAGTTGCCGACGAAAGCGGAGAAGGGGGTGAGGGTAAAGCAAGATGTGAGTAGTGTGAGAGAGAGAGAGAGAGAGAGAGAGTAGGTGAGCAAGCAAGAAAGCAGAGAAGGGGGTGAGGGCGAGGGGTTAGAAGTGTGTGTGTGTGAGAGAGAGAGAGAGAGAGAGAGAGAGAGAGAGAGAGAGAGAGAGAGAGAGAGAGAGAGAGAGAGAGAGAGAGATAAAGAGAAAGAAAGAGAGAGAGAGATAAAGAGAAAGAAAGAGAGAGAGAGAGAGAGATAGTAGGTGAGCAAGCAAGAAAGGAGAAAGGGGATGAGTGTTAATTTAAAAGTGACAACTCCATCAATGACGTACTGCCATAATTCATATTTGACGCTCTTGCTGTTTAGGCAAACCCTTCATAAGGACCACTCCACCACCACAACAGAACTAACCAAACCCTCATAGGCGGCATTATTAAAGTACCCATGGAACGTCATTGGAATCTAATATCACTATGAAAGGAATATAAATATAAGAATAAATCAAAAGATATTCATTCAATAATTTCGTCTTATCTTCATAACAGAAAAATATATGTAATGGTAGATGGTGTTTATTCTCAATTTTACTCCATAAATAGGATCTCGGCTTACCACCTCATGAGATTTGCGAAAAGTAAATTTTAGTGATAAGTACATTTAGTGATATTGTTGCTCCGGTACATCAATTGTGTCATTATGTACAAGCAACACCTATGTTAAGTACACAAGAATTGTACACTACTTTATATTTATAATAAGTCACTGCCACAGAAAGTGCAATTATTATTTCTTCAACCTGTCCAAAAGAAGAGTTGACTGCTCTCAACCCTTCAACTATCGTCCAGTTGCTCTCAATTCTTAAGCATTTATCTTCCCATAATCTACTTTCAGATCGCCAGTACAGTTTCCTTAAGGGACGCTTCACTGGTGATTTTCTTGTTTATCCTTCTAACTCTTGGTCATCCTCCTTTCAGGACTTCGGTGAGACCTTTTCTATTGCGCTAGACATATCGAAAGCCTTTGAAAGAGTCTGCCACAAATCTCTAATTTCCAAACTACCTTCCTTCAGTTTATATCCTTCTATCTGTGTCCTTGTCTCTAATTTCCTTTCAGACTGTTCCATAGCTGCAGTTGTGGAAGACCATCTCTCACTTTCTCAACCTATCAAATCCAGTGTTCCTCAGGGTTCTGTTCTGTCTCCAGTTCTCTTTCTAATATTCATTAATGATCTCAACTTTAACTCTAGTCCTATCCACTCATATGTTGATGACCCTACCTTACACTATTCAACTAGTTTTTTTCACAACAACCCAGCATGCAATCACTCCCTTACTGTCAAGGCCATAGAGAGCCTATCTTCTGATCTATCAATTATTTCAGATTCGGGCAAACAAAATCTTGTTACTTTCAATGTTTCCAAGACCCAATTTCTCCCTCTATCTACTGTTCGCAATCTTCCACAAGACTTTCAATTACTCTTCAACAATGCTCAAATCAAACTTTCATCTTCTCTCAAAATTCTAGGTGTATGCTTTTCATTAGACCTTTCTTGGAAAGATCATATTGCCACTCCTGCTTAAACAACATCCCAAAAGTTAGGTATGCTCATCTGTCTCTGTGGGTTCCTCACCCCCACACAGCTTCTTGCTCTGTGTTGGGGCACAGTGCGCCCCTGTATTGAGTATTATTCGCATGTGAAGGGAGGTTCCACCCATGCCGCACTTCTTGAAAGAGTAAAGTCAAAAGCATTTTGCCTCATCAACTTACTTCCTCTTACAAGTTCCCTACAATCTCTTTCTACACGTCACAGTGTTGCATCTCTTTCACTCTTCTATCGCTATTACAACGGAGCTCTCTGAGTGCTTATCCACTCCCTTGCGGCGAGTGCGAGGCACCCGGCTCTCAACAGTCCCACTCCTATTCTGTCCAGCTCTCTAACCCAAGAATTAGCAAAGTTTCTCAGTCTTTCTTCTACTAAACAAGTGAACTCTGGAACTCTCTCCCTCAATCGATCTTTCCTTCATCCTATTACTTAAACTGCTTTAAACTTTGTTTGAACAGGCATTTTGACCCTAACGTCCCTTGAAGTTGGCTTTGTCACTCTTTTGACTTAGGGGGAGACACTCGTTACAGGCAACCTGCCTTTTGTCTCCTTCATACACATAGGAATAGAAAAAATAAAATATAAATAAACTACGAGCCTCAGGTACAAAAATCGAGGCATTATGGACATGATCACTGAAGGTTAAGTACAAAGATGTGTACACTGATTAGTGGGTATAAGAATGTGTTATATTTGTATTTACTTGATGGCAGTGTCTAAGCTTCCAGCAGTTTGTTTTAAGACATGAACTGCTCTATATATTATAGACAAATAAAGTTAAGTGTATTATTAAGCGGTTTGTCTGTTATTCTAGACGAATCATTGGGTTTTATAACGTAGGAATGTCCCGCCTCCTCCAGTACTAGAGTATATCGTCACTACGTCATTGATGGAGGGGTCACTATTGTATTATAGGTTTGATTTCTGGAGTGATTAATGAAAACCTCAAAATCAATGACGTAATTAAGGGACCGTCCCTCCTGCCTCCCCTTCCCATTCCTAATTGTTATCGTGGTATAGCGACTTAAGGGGAGATTTCCACTTGAGGGATTTTAATCTAGACTCCTTTCTCCCTCATGTTTAACCCCATTGCTTTTGAGATTTAAAGATGTTCGCCCCATTAGTTTGTCAATTATAAGAACTTTCGCCCTATTTCTGTCAATTTTAAGACCTTTTGTGCCATTAAGGTATCAATTTTTTCCTGGCGAGCGATAGCGAGCAAGTAATTTTAGAGGAATCAGCTTTCGGCTTAGGGATGCTGCGACCCCACCGCCCGCCACTTTGGTGGTGCAATCAGCTGCTGGAGCAGTAGACCACTGGTTCCTATCATCAGAAAATTCCTGTTCTTAGTATGCTTCCATCCAGGGCCCCACTAGGGTAAATATAATAGCAAAACAGGGACTGCCATCCGGGTGAGGGACTGCTCTGGGTCTGCTCAGTCAGTGCTGGGGGTCGTGGTCCATTTGGTGGAAATGGTACTGTGGAGTGGGTCAGTGGGGGCATGTCTGGGAGCCTGGAGGCGGTTTCCGCCATGGCCATCCCTTTTGGGGCGCTTCCTCTGGAAGCGGGGCGTCAGATTGATAATGATGATGATGAATCAGCCTTCGGCCGGGACATTTTTCTACCGAAATATGTACAAATATATCTTGAAAGGGGATCTAGGGGGTGTAATTTTAAGATTGATGAAGGTCTAGGGGACACACTAAAACCCTCCCCTTAACCTGACAAGCGCGAAATAGACCTAGGGGCTAGGGTAGTTATTTGTGCATTTCTAGCCTTGGATTCTGACAGAATTCGTTATATTTACAATATAGAGCATTATTTGTTTTCGGTATGCTTTTATTTTACATATATGATGTAACCCCCCCCCCGGGGGGTTAGGGAATAGAATATGCCCCACGTGCCTTCTGCGTGTCGTAAGAGGCGACTAAAGAGGTTGGGTCGGTGGGCTTGCGACCCCCACCCGGAAAAAATATCTAAGCAAAAAAAAAAAAACGAACGAACAGCCTCGGATGCGGACGGAACCAACGTTGACGAACCACGACCGACTAAGGACATGCCTTCGGACATTCTGAGAATGGCTACATGGAATGTTAGTGGCATGAATGATGGCACAAAAGAGAGAGAGGTTCTGGAAGTGTTAGTGAATGCCAGGCTGGATGTATGTGGAATGACAGAGACCAAATGGAAAGGTTCAGATGTGAGAGAGTGGGAGTGTGGAATGGGTGTGTGTGCTGAAGTGAGTGAAGGAACAGCGAGAGAAGGTGCATGTTTGTTTGTAAGTAGCAAATGGAAGGAATGTGTAAGAGAGTATGGGTCTGTGGGTTCAAGGATTGTGTGGGTGAGAATGAAAGTAGGAATACAAACGTGGGTGATTGTATGCGTGTATGCCCCGACAGAGGATATACTTGAAAGAAAGAAAGAGGAGTTCTGGATGAATGTGGAGGCGTGCCTGGAGAAGTTTGACAAGAACGAAAGAATATTTCTGATTGGAGATATGAATGGTAAGGTGGGTGATAGGAAAGTTGAGGGAGTGGTGGGAGGGTGGGGGGTACCATCAGAGGTGAATGGGAATGGTAGTGCACTTGTGGACGTATGTGTGGGGAGGAGGCTGTGGATAGCCAACACCTTCTTCCGACACAGAATGATCCACAGGTACACGTGGAAACGGATGTTGACGATGAAGGATAAGAGAGTGGTGGAACGAAAGTCATTGATTGATTATGTATGTGTGGATGAACGAATGAAGAAATCTGTGATGGATGCTAGGGTGTATAGGGGTATTGGAGGGGGTCTGTCTGATCATTATGTAGTGGTAGCTAAGGTTAGGATACAAAAGAAGTGGGTGAGGAGAGCGGGAGGGAGGCGAGAGGAGGGTGGAATGGTGAGGAGGGTGGAGAGGTTGCAGGAGGAGGAAGTCAGGGAGGAGTACAGGAGAGCAGTGGAAAGACGACTAGGTGGGTTCGACCTGGAAGTTATGGAGGAAGTGGAGGAGATGAGCAAGGTGTTTAAGGATGAGATCTGTGCAGCATGTGAGGAGGTGTGTGGAGTGAGGAGAAGAGGGAGGGGAGTGAAAGGTACAGCATGGTGGACAGAAGAGGTAAGAATAGCTGTGGAAGAAAAGAAGAAAGCATATAGAGAGTGGTTGGGTAGTAGAGGGAATGAAGATTCCGAGAGACAGAAACGAGCGAGGTACGTGGAGAGTAAGAGGGTGGTGAAGAGAGTAGTGAAGGAAAGTAAGAGAAGAGTAGATGAGGAATTTGGAAGGAATCTGAGTGTAAAATGGAGGGAGAGTAAGAAACTGTTCTGGAAAGAAGTCAAGAAAGTTAGGGAAGGTAGCAAGGGAAACAGTAAGGGTGTGAAAGATAAGAATGGGAGAATGCTAGCCGAGAAGCAAGAGAGAGTCGAAAGATGGAGGGAGTACTTCAGTGAGTTGCTAAATGAAAGGAATGAAGAGCCAGCAAACATAGCTGGATATGGTATGGGAGGGAGAAGAAGAGAAGTAGTGGAGGAGGAGGTGGGGATCAGGAGGTCAGAAGTGTGGGAAGCCATGAAAAGAGTGAAGTTGGGGAAAGCACCAGGAACAGATGGAGTGTGTGGGGAAATGTTGAGGTATGGTGGTGAGATAGTGATAGAATGGGTATGGAAAATGTGCAAACTAGCATGGGAGAAGGGGAGTGCACCCGATGACTGGAAGACTGTCATAATAGTCCCCCTATATAAGGGCAAAGGGGAAAGAGGAGTGTGTGGTAACCACCGAGGAATATGTCTTCTAAGCGTAGTAGGGAAGGTATACAGTAGGGTAGTGATTGAGAGAGTGAGAGTGAGAACGGAGAAATGGATAGGCGACGAGCAGGGAGGCTTTAGGAAGGGAAGAGGATGTGTAGATCAGATTTTTACCCTGAATTGTGTTGTGGAGAAGTATCTGGAGAAGAAACAAAAGGTGTATGTTGCCTTTATGGACTTGGAGAAGGCCTATGACAGAGTGGATAGAGAAGGTTTGTGGAAAGTACTTAGAATATACGGAGTAGAGGGCAAGTTGCTGAAAGCAGTGAAGAGCATGTATGAGGGTGCAAAGGCGGCAGTACGTGTGGAGAGTGAGCAGAGCGAGTTCTTTGACCTGAATGTTGGTTTGAAACAGGGGTGTGTGATGTCCCCGTGGTTGTTTACTGTATATATGGATGGAGTTATGAAAGAAATACTATCAAGAGCAGTGGATGTTGGTGTATCGCTGAAAAGGGAGGGAATTGAGTGGAAGCTACCTATACTGCTGTTTGCGGATGATACAGTTCTGATGAGTGATAATGAACCCCCCCTGGGGGTTAGGGAATAGAATATGCCCCACGTGCCTTCTGCGTGTCGTAAGAGGCGACTAAAGAGGTTGGGTCGGTGGGCTTGCGACCCCCACCCGGAAAAAATATCTAAGCAAAAAAAAACGAACGAACAGCCTCGGATGCGGACGGAACCAACGTTGACGAACCACGACCGACTAAGGACATGCCTTCGGACATTCTGAGAATGGCTACGTGGAATGTTAGTGGCATGAATGATGGCACAAAAGAGAGAGAGGTTCTGGAAGTGTTAGTGAATGCCAGGCTGGATGTATGTGGAATGACAGAGACCAAATGGAAAGGTTCAGATGTGAGAGAGTGGGAGTGTGGAATGGGTGTGTGTGCTGGAGTGAGTGAAGGAACAGCGAGAGAAGGTGCATGTTTGTTTGTAAGTAGCAAATGGAAGGAATGTGTAAGAGAGTATGGGTCTGTGGGTTCAAGGATTGTGTGGGTGAGAATGAAAGTAGGAATACAAACGTGGGTGATTGTATGCGTGTATGCCCCGACAGAGGATATACTTGAAAGAAAGAAAGAGGAGTTCTGGATGAATGTGGAGGCGTGCCTGGAGAAGTTTGACAAGAACGAAAGAATATTTCTGATTGGGGATATGAATGGTAAGGTGGGTGATAGGAAAGTTGAGGGAGTGGTGGGAGGGTGGGGGGTACCATCAGAGGTGAATGGGAATGGTAGTGCACTTGTGGACGTATGTGTGGGGAGGAGGCTGTGGATAGCCAACACCTTCTTCCGACACAGAATGATCCACAGGTACACGTGGAAACGGATGTTGACGATGAAGGATAAGACAGTGGTGGAACGAAAGTCATTGATTGATTATGTATGTGTGGATGAACGAATGAAGAAATCTGTGATGGATGCTAGGGTGTATAGGGGTATTGGAGGGGGTCTGTCTGATCATTATGTAGTGGTAGCTAAGGTTAGGATACAAAAGAAGTGGGTGAGGAGAGCGGGAGGGAGGCGAGAGGAGGGTGGAATGGTGAGGAGGGTGGAGAGGTTGCAGGAGGAGGAAGTCAGGGAGGAGTACAGGAGAGCAGTGGAAAGACGACTAGGTGGGTTCGACCTGGAAGTTATGGAGGAAGTGGAGGAGATGAGCAAGGTGTTTAAGGATGAGATATGTGCAGCATGTGAGGAGGTGTGTGGAGTGAGGAGAAGAGGGAGGGGAGTGAAAGGTACAGCATGGTGGACAGAAGAGGTAAGAATAGCTGTGGAAGAAAAGAAGAAAGCATATAGAGAGTGGTTGGGTAGTAGAGGGAATGAAGATTCCGAGAGACAGAAACGAGCGAGGTACGTGGAGAGTAAGAGGGTGGTGAAGAGAGTAGTGAAGGAAAGTAAGAGAAGAGTAGATGAGGAATTTGGAAGGAATCTGAGTGTAAAATGGAGGGAGAGTAAGAAACTGTTCTGGAAAGAAGTCAAGAAAGTTAGGGAAGGTAGCAAGGGAAACAGTAAGGGTGTGAAAGATAAGAATGGGAGAATGCTAGCCGAGAAGCAAGAGAGAGTCGAAAGATGGAGGGAGTACTTCAGTGAGTTGCTAAATGAAAGGAATGAAGAGCCAGCAAACATAGCTGGATATGGTATGGGAGGGAGAAGAAGAGAAGTAGTGGAGGAGGAGGTGGGGATCAGGAGGTCAGAAGTGTGGGAAGCCATGAAAAGAGTGAAGTTGGGGAAAGCACCAGGAACAGATGGAGTGTGTGGGGAAATGTTGAGGTATGGTGGTGAGATAGTGATAGAATGGGTATGGAAAATGTGCAAACTAGCATGGGAGAAGGGGAGTGCACCCGATGACTGGAAGACTGGCATAATAGTCCCCCTATATAAGGGCAAAGGGGAAAGAGGAGTGTGTGGTAACCACCGAGGAATATGTCTTCTAAGCGTAGTAGGGAAGGTATACAGTAGGGTAGTGATTGAGAGAGTGAGAGTGAGAACGGAGAAATGGATAGGCGACGAGCAGGGAGGCTTTAGGAAGGGAAGAGGATGTGTAGATCAGATTTTTACCCTGAATTGTGTTGTGGAGAAGTATCTGGAGAAGAAACAAAAGGTGTATGTTGCCTTTATGGACTTGGAGAAGGCCTATGACAGAGTGGATAGAGAAGGTTTGTGGAAAGTACTTAGAATATACGGAGTAGAGGGCAAGTTGCTGAAAGCAGTGAAGAGCATGTATGAGGGTGCAAAGGCGGCAGTACGTGTGGAGAGTGAGCAGAGCGAGTTCTTTGACCTGAATGTTGGTTTGAAACAGGGGTGTGTGATGTCCCCGTGGTTGTTTACTGTATATATGGATGGAGTTATGAAAGAAATACTATCAAGAGCAGTGGATGTTGGTGTATCGCTGAAAAGGGAGGGAATTGAGTGGAAGCTACCTATACTGCTGTTTGCGGATGATACAGTTCTGATGAGTGATAATGAATGGGAGTTGCAGGGTCTGGTAAATGAGTTTGGAACAGTGTGCGAAAAACGGAATTTGAAGGTAAATACGGGGAAGAGCAAGGTTATGGTCTTCGAAAGGGGTGAAGTCACAGAGTGTGAGGTGAAGCTGAACGGTCAGGCTATGGAGATCGTCAACTCTTTTAAGTATCTGGGCAGTGTCTTGAGTAAAGATGGGACTATGGATGAAGAGGTGCGGGAGAGGGTACAACAGGGGAAGAGGGTTGTAGGAACGCTAAAAGCAGTAACAAGAAATAGGGTGGTCAGTATGGAAGTGAAGAAGTCCTTGCATGACAGTGTGGTAATCCCGACACTGACTTACGGAAGCGAAGCATGGACGTTGGTTGAGAGACTCAGACCAAGAGTGAGAGCAGTGGAAATGAATTACTTAAGGAGTGCGTGCGGAATTACATGGAGGGATAGACAGACTAATGAGGAAGTAAGAAGGAGGTGTGGTGTGGAGGTAGATGTGCTGGAAAGTGTGAAAAGGAACAACTTGAGATGGTTCGGCCATATGGAACGTATGGAAAGCGAGAGAATGACTAAGAGGGTGTACGAGAGCGAGGTGGAGGGACAGAGGGGGAGAGGTAGACCGAATATGAGGTGGAAGGATGGAGTGAGGAACTACATGAATGAAGGCGGTGCTGGTTGGGGGGAGGGGCGTCGACTGACTGGGGACAGAGGTGCATGGGGGCGGTTCGTTCGTGGCCACCCCTTCGGGGATCACGGCGTCAGGCAATAGAATAGTTATGAAAGAAATACTATCAAGAGCAGTGGATGTTGGTGTATCGCTGAAAAGGGAGGGAATTGAGTGGAAGCTACCTATACTGCTGTTTGCGGATGATACAGTTCTGATGAGTGATAATGAATGGGAGTTGCAGGGTCTGGTAAATGAGTTTGGAACAGTGTGCGAAAAACGGAATTTGAAGGTAAATACGGGGAAGAGCAAGGTTATGGTCTTCGAAAGGGGTGAAGTCACAGAGTGTGAGATGAAGCTGAACGGTCAGGCTATGGAGATCGTCAACTCTTTTAAGTATCTGGGCAGTGTGTTGAGTAAAGATGGGACTATGGATGAAGAGGTGCGGGAGAGGGTACAACAGGGGAAGAGGGTTGTAGGAACGCTAAAAGCAGTAACAAGAAATAGGGTGGTCAGTATGGAAGTGAAGAAGTCCTTGCATGACAGTGTGGTAATCCCGACACTGACTTACGGAAGCGAAGCATGGACGTTGGTTGAGAGACTCAGACCAAGAGTGAGAGCAGTGGAAATGAATTACTTAAGGAGTGCGTGCGGAATTACATGGAGGGATAGACAGACTAATGAGGAAGTAAGAAGGAGGTGTGGTGTGGAGGTAGATGTGCTGGAAAGTGTGAAAAGGAACAACTTGAGATGGTTCGGCCATATGGAACGTATGGAAAGCGAGAGAATGACTAAGAGGGTGTACGAGAGCGAGGTGGAGGGACAGAGGGGGAGAGGTAGACCGAATATGAGGTGGAAGGATGGAGTGAGGAACTACATGAATGAAGGCGGTGCTGGTTGGGAGGAGGGGCGTCGACTGACTGGGGACAGAGGTGCATGGGGGCGGTTCGTTCGTGGCCACCCCTTCGGGGATCACGGCGTCGGGCAATAGATAGATAGATAGATCCTGTTTATAATATACCTGGTATCCTGTTTATAATATACCTGGTATCCTGTTTATAATATACCTGGTATCCTGTTTATAATATACCTGGTATCCTGTTTATAATATACCTGGTATCCTGTTTATAATATACCTGGTATCCTGTTTATAATATACCTGGTATCCTGTTTATAATATACCTGGTATCCTGTTTATAATATACCTGGTATCCTGTTTATAATATACCTGGTATCCTGTTTATAATATACCTGGTATCCTGTTTATAATATACCTGGTATCCTGTTTATAATATACCTGGTATCCTGTTTATAATATACCTGGTATCCTGTTTATAATATACCTGGTATCCTGTTTATAATATACCTGGTATCCTGTTTATAATATACCTGGTATCCTGTTTATAATATACCTGGTATCCTGTTTATAATATACCTGGTATCCTGTTTATAATATACCTGGTATCCTGTTTATAATATACCTGGTATCCTGTTTATAATATACCTGGTATCCTGTTTATAATATACCTGGTATCCTGTTTATAATATACCTGGTATCCTGTTTATAATATACCTGGTATCCTGTTTACAATATACCTGGTATCCTGTTTATAATATACCTGGTATCCTGTTTATAATATACCTGGTATCCTGTTTATAATATACCTGGTATCCTGTTTATAATCCCACTAACCTATAATGCTGGTGTGTGTGTGTATGTGTGTATGTTTGTGTGTGTGCATTACACTCTTTACAGAGTGTGCAAAATACTATCTACTCTCTTCTTGAACTGCTCTAATGAAGAACTGTTACAACTTCCGGGGGAAATTTGTTACAGGTAGAACAGATCTCGCCCGTTTTTCTGTCTCGTCGAGTAGGAGAATTATACAAGGGGAGGAGGATTCCTAGCCCTCTGCCCAGAAACGGGCGAGAGAACGCGAAAGTGGTCCCGGACCCTGAGAATAGTAACCTTACATGTTGTTTCTGTACAGGTTCTGTCTCGTGTCGGCCACCCCCAGCAATGGGATATGTGTCTGAGTAGATAAAATAAATACATAAGAACAGATCTTACATGTGAACAAGTTTCCACAAATACTAGTGCTGAACCTTTTCACTTATAATTTCCAGCCATGGTTTTGTGTTGTATTCATAATGGGGCTAAACATTTTGCTATAATCGACATTGTCAAACCCATTTGTCAAGTATTTAGAGAGTTGTTACGACCGGGGCTACGAATAAAACAAGGGCACTTAATGATTGGACTAGTAATAGGGCACTATGCAACAACGGTACCAAACCCTTAGATCCAAACCCTTGAACTTATATGCCGGCTAACAAAAACACCTATACCCTCCAGAGTTAATCTGCGATAACGGGGTATGCTTAACTGGGCATACATGTACTCTACTTCAGGCTAACCCACACTGGTATAGCCTGATAACAAACAAGATGCAAGTTACGTTAAAATGCACAAAAGGGAAGCTATGGAAAGATCAATTAAATCACTGCAAGAGTTAATACAATAAAAAGATGCTTCAATATAGTTACTCTAAACAACAATAAACTCTTCACTCCTATCTGAAAGAAAGTGAAGTATAGTCCTACAGCATAGACCTGGAAACTTCTGAAGAAAGTCTGATGCTCTTAAGATGCTCATATCTTAAATTATAGAAAGGCAGGAGGCAGGACACCCAACGTGTAGACTGAGTACACTAAAAGATAGGACATAATTATAATGTTAACTGACACGAGAATATTATAAATGCGCAACGGCAGTAATGTTCGACACTAAAAGAAGTACTTCCTCATCAACGAAACCGTCTACTATGATTGTGCAACTCAACAACAACCTAGACTCATAAATACTGTGAATAATAATGTGTACATATCATAAGAGGTCATGTCCTAACTAGTGTCTGCTCGGCGAATAAAGTCTAGCTGGGATATCAAGGTTAAGAAACTGTGGCTGAGCAAGACAGGCTCATAGCCTAGCGTTGTCCTTGAGGCGGTATGGTTAAAGTTACGTTAATGACGGGGATGCTCTCTTGGTAGATCCAGATCTCAAGTATCTGGTTCTACCCTGGCGATCCCTCTAAAGTCAAGCAAAGAGGCAGCACTGTGTGACAAGGTAGTAGGCTAATGCCCTCTTAAAACACGATGCTGCACTCGCAAAAGGCACAACCATAAAGACAACCTAGGCTACCACAGAAACCGTCGAAGTCGTGTAGGCATAAGCGAACCGTACAGACATTGCTGACAACGACAACAGAAGCCTTATCCCAGTCTAGCATTAAATAACCAAGCAGAGCACTACTGATAATGAGGGAGACACACACCGAGTCATCAAACCTCCATAAACTAAGGACACTGAGGGAGACACACCGAGTCATCAAACCTCCATAGGCTAAGAACCCTTATAGCCTATTCTAATACATGGAATAAATGTGAGAGCGACGCACATAATACGATGGGCCGATATGCAATCGTGTAAAGAACCCAAAGGGAGTGCTGTGAAGTTAAAAGATTAGAGGAATGAAAGAAGGACGTTGAGTGAGAGAGACAGTATCAGAATGGTGGAGATATGGGGACAGTTGTAAAAAGGATGTTGGTCATGTGCGTCCCTAGCCTGCTCTGAGGAGGATATTTCCTCGGAACGCTCAGGATCCCACAAAGGCATGGTAGTCGGCCAATCACAAGCCGATACGTCACAAGGCAGCAGGTGTCACGTGACACAGCCAGCCACACCAGCCAATCAAGGGGCGTGGGAAAGACACGCGCGCGAGCCTCCAAGCGAGGGAGGCGAGACATGCATACGCACGCATACATTACCACAACACTGCCTACACCGCTCTCTCTCCTTAACAATATACAATGCATGTTATATTCTAATAATGTTATAAAGCACTTCCCGTTGTCACAGACGAAAAGAAAGACCACCACTGGACTGTCTGTAACAATGCGAGTACTATGAAAGAGAGAACAACATTCTCTGATAACTGTAGCCCATTTCAATGCCCTGGCGAGCGCTAGTGGCTAACGGGAGGCGATTCTGCCAACACTGGTAGGCGTCACAGAGTGAGTAAGAGTGAGAGAGAGAGCTGGCGTGAGCGTGTGTGTGCGTGTGTGTGTGTGTGCGCGTGTGAGTGTGGGTGTGTGATAGAGAGAGAGAGAGAGTGTGTGTGTGTGTGTGTGTGTGAGAGAGAATGCATGTATGTGAATGTATACCTTCCTGTGTATGTATGTGTATGTGCGTTAATCAGCACGTGTAAGTATAACAAGCATACACTTAGGTAATTAATCCCCCCCACCCCCCACCCCCAGCCTCTCGTGTACAATCCACTAACCATAAGGGGGCAGTGGTCATTTTTTGGGTTATATTTATTTATATAATAATTTATTATTTATTTTCCTCGCTAGACCTGCATGAAGGATAAAAAACACTATGATTAATTTGTACATTTTTCGATAAAAAAAAATGTCACGGCCGAAGGCCAGTTTCTCTAATAATTACAGGCTCGCTATCGCTCTCCAGGAAATATTCTACACCCAAATGGCACAAAAGGTCTTTATATTTATATTTAAATGGGACGACAGACTAATTGGGCGAATGTCTTAAGATCTGAAAACAAATGGTGCTAAACATGAGGAAAAAAGGAGACCAGAAAACAATTCATTAACCTTAATATTCAGCACCATGACGCCTTTCTACCTTTGATTCTGGATAACCTTAATATGTTCAGCACCATGACGCCTTTCTACAGGTAGGTTCACACATAGGCGAGTCGGAGCGCGAGGCCAACGCGAGTCACACTCGCCGCAAATCGCCGTTGATGGAGCCCGAACCCAACGTGAGTAGCAGCTGATGGAGTAAACATGCATAGAACACGAATTTAACACGAGTTTACACAAATTTAACATGAGTTTACATGAGTTTACACGAGTTTACGCGAGTTTACGCGAGTGTTGGCGAGTTTAACACGACCCCAACACGCACCGCCAAAATTTGAAAAATAACGGTCAAATTCCAGGGTACGAATAGTGCGAGTTTACAGGAGTCTACATGAGTGTCACAGGAGTTTACATGAGTTTACATGTGTTTACACGAGATGAACGCGAGTCTACAGGAAGTTAACAGGAGTGTATATTCTATTTAATTTATATCTTGTATTTATTTATATTTTATGTTGGATATCAATCTGTATATTATTATTTGTCATCATATAATTATCCTATGCATATATTCCACATCATTCTTATTATGTATGGGTAGGAGGGTGGTGGGAAGGTGGTTTGGGGGATGGTGTGGGGAAGGTAGAAGCGTAATTGACTCATGTTACAAATATGAAGCCGATTGGTAAGGTAGTTTCGCCGCCACGGATTTTCCTTTTTTTCCTTATCTTCGTACGGGTACGCTGGAAGTGGGTGGTGGGAGGCGGTTGGGGGTGTGGTGGGGGGAAGGCAGAAGGGTAAGGGACTTGTCACACAAATATGGAACCGATTGGTGCAGTCGTTTCGCCGCCACAGATTTTCCTTTTTTTCCTTATCTTCGTACGGGTACGCTGGAAGTGGGTGGTGGGAGGCGGTTGGGGGTGTGGTGGGGGGAAGGCAGAAGGGTAAGGGACTTGTCACACAAATATGGAACCGATTGGTGCAGTCGTTTCGCCGCCACAGATTTTCCTTGTTTTCCTTATCTTCGTACGGATACGCTGGAAGTGGGTGGTGGGAGGCGGTTGGGGGTATGGTGGGGGGAAGGCAGAAGGCTAAGGGACTTGTCACACAAATATGGAACCGATTGGTGCAGTCGTTTCGCCGCCACAGATTTTTGTTGATAATATAAACAGACTCGTGTGACACTCATGTAGACTCCTGTGACACTCGTGTAGACTCGCGTGACACTCATGTATACTCGCGATCATCAAATTTCTAAATAGTACAACGTGACTGTCACGCGAGTCTACATGAGTGTCACACGAGTCTACAGGAGTTTACACGAGTTTACGCGAGTCTACGCGAGTCTACGCGAGTCTACGCGAGTTGGCGTCCTATTCCCACTTGACTCTCCAATTTTTGTGTCATCACAACAATTTTGGCCGCGTTCGCGAGTCTACGCGGTCCACCGCGAGTCCACGCGAGTCTGTGCGAGTGTCGGCGAGTGTCGGCGAATTTGGGATAATCATTGGCGAGTGCAAAAATTTCATCACTCGCGTTGGAGTTGCGCTCCGACTCGCCTATGTGTGAACCTACCTTTACTTTGATTCTGGATAACCTTAATATGTTCAGCACCATGACGCCTTTCTACCTTTGATTCTGGATAACCTTAATATGTTCAGCACCATGACGCCTTTCTACCTTTGATTCTGGATAAGATTAGATGGTGTTATGTAGTTTAAGGGGAGATGGGTAGTTTTTTTGGTCCCCCTTCTTCCTCATGTTAGCCCCATTTGTTTTGAGATTTTGAGACGTTCGGTCCATTAGTTTGACAATTTTAAGACCTTTCGCCCCATTCCTTTGTCAATATTAAGACTTGTGTGGCATTTAGGTGTCGATTTTTTCCTGGCGAGAGATAGCGAGCCTGTATTTTAGGAGGAACCGGCCTTCGGCTGGGACATTTTTCTACCGAAAAATTTACACATATATTAAGAACGGGGACTTTGGGAATGTTCTTTTAAGTTTGATGGAAGTCTAGGGAGGAAACTATATATTAGTGAATAAATGAAAACATCGACCAGCAAATAAGCCCATTTCCCCTTAAGAGGGACCTATGTTACTAAGAGGGTTTAATTAGCTCATATTTACCCATTTGAGTCGTATAGGTAGATTACAAACTCAAGAAAATCGTTTAATGATAACCAGAATCTGAGTAGAGTTACGTAATGGGAGTGAAGGGGTTAATATTTTATCTTTTCCTCTTTTTCCAGGTACGTTGATGACAATTATTCAGGTCACCAGCAGGTCAGATGTATGCAGGTAATGTTCAATGTACAGTTGTGGACATTAATTATGGTACATACTAAAGCCTCGAACTGGTTAAGGGGGGATGCGCGTATTTATTGCCTATTGTGTTACCCCCCCCCCCTTTAAATCTAGTACCACCTTTGCTCTGCACCTCTTTTGTTAATCTAGTACCTCCTTTGCTCTACACCTCTTTTGTTAATCTAGTACCTCCTTTGCTCTACACCTCTTTTGTTAATCTAGTACCTCCTTTGCTCTACACCTCTTGTTAATCTAGTACCTCCTTTGCTCTACACCTCTTTTGTTAATCTAGTACCTCCTTTGCTCTACACCTCTTTTGTTAATCTAGTACCTCCTTTGCTCTACACCTCTTTTGTTAATCTAGTACCTCCTTTGCTCTACACCTCTTTTGTTAATCTAGTACCTCCTTTGCTCTACACCTCTTTTGTTAATCTAGTACCTCCTTTGCTCTACACCTCTTTTGTTAATCTAGTACCTCCTTTGCTCTACACCTCTTTTGTTAATCTAGTACCTCCTTTGCTCTACACCTCTTTTGTTAATCTAGTACCTCCTTTACTCTACACCTCATTTGTTAATCTAGTACCACCTTTGCTCTACACCTTTTGTTAATCTAGTACCTCCTTTGCTCTACACCTCTTTTGTTAATCTAGTACCTCCTTTGCTCTACACCTCTTTTGTTAATCTAGTACCTCCTTTGCTCTACACCTCTTGTTAATCTAGTACCTCCTTTGCTCTACACCTCTTTTGTTAATCTAGTACCTCCTTTGCTCTACACCTCTTTTGTTAATCTAGTACCTCCTTTGCTCTACACCTCTTTTGTTAATCTAGTACCTCCTTTGCTCTACACCTCTTTTGTTAATCTAGTACCTCCTTTGCTCTACACCTCTTTTGTTAATCTAGTACCTCCTTTGCTCTACACCTCTTTTGTTAATCTAGTACCTCCTTTGCTCTACACCTCTTTTGTTAATCTAGTACCTCCTTTGCTCTACACCTCATTTGTTAATCTAGTACCTCCTTTGCTCTACACCTTTTGTTAATCTAGTACCTCCTTTGCTCTACACCTCTTTTGTTAATCTAGTACCTCCTTTGCTCTACACCTCTTTTGTTAATCTAGTACCTCCTTTGCTCTACACCTCTTTTGTTAATCTAGTACCTCCTTTGCTCTACACCTCTTTTGTTAATCTAGTACCACCTTTGCTCTACACCTCTTTTGTTAATCTAGTACCTCCTTTGCTCTACACCTCTTGTTAATCTAGTACCTCCTTTGCTCTACACCTCTTTTGTTAATCTAGTACCTCCTTTGCTCTACACCTCTTTTGTTAATCTAGTACCTCCTTTGCTCTACACCTCTTGTTAATCTAGTACCTCCTTTGCTCTACACCTCTTTTGTTAATCTAGTACCTCCTTTGCTCTACACCTCTTTTGTTAATCTAGTACCTCCTTTGCTCTACACCTCTTTTGTTAATCTAGTACCTCCTTTGCTCTACACCTCTTTTGTTAATCTAGTACCACCTTTGCTCTACACCTCTTTTGTTAATCTAGTACCACCTTTGCTCTACACCTCTTTTGTTAATCTAGTACCACCTTTGCTCTACACCTCTTTTGTTAATCTAGTGCCTCCTTTGCTCTACACCTCTTTTGTTAATCTAGTACCTCCTTTGTTCTACACCTCTTTTGTTAATCTAGTACCTCCTTTGCTCTACACCTCTTGTTAATCTAGTACCACCTTTGCTCTACACCTCTTTTGTTAATCTAGTACCTCCTTTGCTCTACACCTCTTTTGTTAATCTAGTACCTCCTTTGCTCTACACCTCTTTTGTTAATCTAGTACCTCCTTTGCTCTACACCTCTTTTGTTAATCTAGTACCTCCTTTGCTCTACACCTCTTTTGTTAATCTAGTACCACCTTTGCTCTACACCTCTTTTGTTAATCTAGTACCTCCTTTGCTCTACACCTCTTTTGTTAATCTAGTACCTCCTTTGCTCTACACCTCTTTTGTTTATCTAGTACCTCCTTTGCTCTACACCTCTTTTGTTAGTCTAGTACCTCCTTTGCTCTACACCTCTTTTGTTAATCTAGTACCTCCTTTGCTCTACACCTCTTTTGTTAATATAGTACCACCTTTGCTCTACACCTCTTTTGTTAATCTAGTACCTCCTTTGCTCTACACCTCTTTTGTTAATCTAGTACCTCCTTTGCTCTACACCTCTTTTGTTAATCTAGTACCACCTTTGCTCTACACCTCTTGTTAATCTAGTACCACCTTTGCTCTGCACCTCTTTTGTTAATCTAGTACCACCTTTGCTCTACACCTCTTTTGTTAATCTAGTACCACCTTTGCTCTACACCTCTTTTGTTAATCTAGTACCTCCTTTGCTCTACACCTCTTTTGTTAATCTAGTACCTCCTTTGCTCTACACCTCTTTTGTTAATCTAGTACCTCCTTTGCTCTACACCTCTTTTGTTAATCTAGTACCACCTTTGCTCTACACCTCTTTTGTTAATCTAGTACCTCCTTTGCTCTACACCTCTTTTGTTAATCTAGTACCTCCTTTGCTCTACACCTCTTTTGTTAATCTAGTACCTCCTTTGCTCTACACCTCTTTTGTTAATCTAGTACCTCCTTTGCTCTACACCTCTTTTGTTAATCTAGTACCTCCTTTGCTCTACACCTCTTTTGTTAATCTAGTACCTCCTTTGCTCTACACCTCTTTTGTTAATCTAGTACCTCCTTTGCTCTACACCTCTTTTGTTAATCTAGTACCTCCTTTGCTCTACACCTCTTTTGTTAATCTAGTACCTCCTTTGCTCTACACCTCTTTTGTTAATCTAGTACCTCCTTTGCTCTACACCTCTTTTGTTAATCTAGTACCACCTTTGCTCTACACCTCTTTTGTTAATCTAGTACCACCTTTGCTCTACACCTCTTTTGTTAATCTAGTACCTCCTTTGCTCTACACCTTTTTTGTTAATCTTTTCTCTTACATGCCGTTACTTCGTTTTTCAAATTTTGCTTTTCCATTTTCCACCTCCTTTTATAAGCGCTTCTCTCCTCTCCATATTGTTCTCGCTTGTCCTCCTCTTTAAATCATCTGCTTCCCCTCTTCCTTACTCTTTAGCTCTTTATTTTCCACTCATTTACGTACTCTTTGTATGCTCTTTATGTATGCGTCTTACTCAACCGTCTCCCCTTAAGGAGAGGTATTTAGTTTGTTCCCTAGACCTCTATCAAGCTTTAAATTGCACCCCCTTGAGTCCCTTTCAAGATAAATTTGTACATTTTTCGGTAGAATAATGTCCCGGCCGAAGGCCGATTCCTCTTAAATTACAGGCTCGCTATCGCTCGCCAGGATAAAATTGACACCTGAATTGCACGAAAGGTCTTAATATGGGGTAAAAGTTCTTAAAATCGCTAAACTAATAGGGAAAACATTTTATAATATCAAAAGCAATGGGGCTGAACATGAGGGAGAAAGGGGTCAAGAAAAAAATCCCTCAAGTGGAGATCTCCCCTTAAGGTCATAAGACCTCCTTACAGACATTTGTCGTCTGCAACCTATTTGTGTATTTGTGTATTATTTATCATTTGTCTCTATTTTCTCGTTTAACCCCTTCAGCACCATGACGTAACTTTCATCATTTTCTGGTTTCCATTAGACGATTTTCTTTAGTAGTTTTTAATTTAACTATACGACTTCAACGATTTCAATAAACCCCTCTTAGTAACAGAGGTCCTTCTTAAAGGAGCCCACCTCGCTTGTTTTCTCTTTCTCTCCCTCTCTCTTTGGCTTGTATCCATTCGGCCCCATTCAGCCTATTGTTTTAATACGTTTACCCCCATCCAGGTGTCAATATTTTCCTGGCGAGCGGTAGCGAGCCAGCATATATATATTTTTGTTTTGACAGCAAGCTAAATTTGTAAATTTTTCGATAGAAAAATTTCTCCGGCGAAGCCGGATTTCTCCATACAATGCTGGCTCGCTATCGCTCGCTAGGAAGAAATCAACACCTGGAAGGGGATAAACGTCTTAAAACAGTTGGCTGAATGGGGCCAAATGGATACAAGCCAGGGAAAGACAGAAAAGGAGAGAAAGATAAAAAAAAAGCCGGTGACCTCCCTTAACACTAGATTAGCGGGCTAGCGGTTTATTTATATGTACTGTGACGTTGACCACTCCGTTAGAACCGCATGGCTTGTCCTACAGTGACTCACTAGGATCGCCAGGGCAGTGGATGGGGCTACAGTTTATGTATTAGAGTGTGCTTTATTTCATATGAAAGCTCGTGTCATGGGCAGTCCAGAAAGGCTCTTTGTTTTCGCCCATGTCAAGGCTTTATATATTTAATTGTAAAGTATATGTTTTATCATTAACTAGTAATGATGGGATCTGGGAGAGAGAGAGAGAGTAGAACAGAGTGAGAGGGGGCGCGCAGTTTTTTTTGTCCCGCTCGATGATGTCACGGCTGGCTGCCTCGCGGGGGTTGGTGGAGGGAGGTCCTTACCATGCTGTGAGCTTTGTTAGTGGTTAGTTGACTTGTAACCGCTGTTTTCCCACGCGGCTCGAGCTAGTGCGAGTATATATACTGGTTCCTCGCCACTCTCTCCCTCAGATCTGGTTTCTAGAACACACCCATCTTTTTGTCCCTTGCTATCTGTCTCCGCTCCGTACCTGAGAATCTTTTCCTCTGCCTATCTCTCTCATTTTCCATATCTTTCACCACGTTTTATTAATATTATACCCCCTCTGGTTAACTCTGCAAAATCAGCTTCATGCTGGCCAGTTGTATTGTGTGTTAAGGTCTGATATAGCCTATGTATGTTAGTTGTTAAGATAAGTGGATCACGAAGCATTGGTTGGCTTTCATATTGCCGCTTCCTATAATTATTAGTGTTCTGCTGGATTAGATAATGCTAGACTAGGAGTCTGATATTAAAGGTATTGTTTCCTATGAGTGCTGGCTTCAGTTAAAAGCGGCACGACATACCTGAGAACTGGAGTTGATTGAGTAAATTCTAGTCTGTGTGCCATTGAGAGTAGAGCATGCACGAATGAGGGTTTTTTGCCTATACCATTCTGCACTGTTCTAGTCTCGATTGTTTGTCTTTGAGGTACGCCAGGAGAACGGTTAATACTTCGTTATTAAGGTTTCTCAAGAGAGCTACCCTTCATTATAACGTAATATTTGACGCACAGACTTGAGATTTGCACTAGGCTATGCAGCATGCCATGCGCACCAGTATCTCGTATCATTGACTCTAGCTAGACTTTATCAGTCACAGTAGACATTAAGTATATTAACCTAATTACTCTTTTTTATGCATACCATTTATGATTACACAAGCATTTCGCAGCCTAGTTTGATGTATTGAGACACAAACGACTTAAGCTCTTTTTGTTGATAGGAATACTGCATTGTCGTGGCGATTATTATTAGTGTTGTAGTGCTTAGGATATTCTTGGCTCCGACAGCATTATATATTCTGCCTTTTTGTGTGGATAGCCTGCACGAGCATTGTTCCGTTGCCTGCCTTTTTGGGTTCCATTTCCGATACGAGCATCTTTATAGCATCTAACATTTAAAGAAGATTCCTTGTTAGTGTTGAAGGACTTTAGTGCACTTTCTTTCATGCAGGAGTGCCTGACATTTATTGATTAAAGTAACGTAAGCTGTAACTTCTCTTACCACCTTACTTTGCATACCATAACCAAGCACCTTCGGTTATAGGTAGTAATAGGCTGTTTTCACATAACATTAAGCCTAGAGTAGACGCACATTTATTGAGAGTTTGATAGCCTATTATTGCATATAGAACTCTGTAGAGTATTTGTGTTCTTTGTTCACTGGGAATATACTTCAGAGGTTGGAGCTAGCGCTTTCCGTTGTAACATTTATGCCATTACTAGTCCAATGAATAAGAGCCCTGATATATTTGAACCCCAGTCGTAACAGTACCGCCCAGCGGGGTGTTTTTAGCCAAAATAGGGCTGTTTACGTGATCATTTTCATGCCTAAATAAGACCCATAGCGTAAAACAAGTATCTATCCCTGAAAGGGCATAAACAGAACTTTCCAATGACACCATAACGATCCTTTTATGACGGCTAGTTTTCTTGCAACAACCGCGCAACGCGAGTGCAAAAAGCATGTAATTCGGTACTTTCCCCATACAATTCAGTATGTAGCGAGTGAGAGAGGGAGGGAGGAGGTGGGATTCGTATCAGTAGGTTCGCCGCGGTGGTCTGGAGCAGTCATACGCTCGCTACTCTCCTACCAACACTTGTCTCTCTCCCTCAGCAACATTACGTGCTGAAATTGCCACACGACCTATGTCGCGCGCCGCCAGATAGTCCAGATTTATTATACTCGACTTATGTTGCGCGCCGACACTTAGGGGTTAAACTGCATTAAATCATCTAATTTTTGCCAGAGTCAAAGGCAAAAAGGCCGTCATGGTGCTGAAGGCAGTCATGGTGCTGAAGGCCGTCATGGTGCTGAAGGCCGTCATGGTGCTGAAGGGAACCGATAAAGGGCCTTGTTTTCTATTCAGTTTCACTCTTTTAACATATTTTTGTTTGTCAACTTCTTCCTCTACATCCTTTTCTTTCACTTTTCATCCTATGTTCTTATTCTATATTTCTATTCTGTATCTCTCCTACTCTATATCGTTCCCTCTCTTGTATATTTATTCTGCATGTCTCACCTCTTTAAATCTAGTGCCTCTTTTTTTCACCTCTCTCTTTTTCTCTCTCTCTCTCTCTCTCTCTCTCTGGCATGATAGTGGTATGATAGAGAAAGAGGAATGGTAGAAGAGAAAGATAGAGTTTTAACCCGTTAACCACCTTGACGTAATTTCATCATATTCTGGCTATCAATAGACGGTCTTTAGCATATATTCTACCTCTAGAACTCTAAGGGGTAAACACGATCTCAATACACCCTCTGCATAACATAGGTTCTTCTTAAACTGGATACAAATATTTAATTCAATTTAATTTAATTTATTTAATTTATTAAGCGTCAAACCGGTGTCACACGAGCACGTTTTCCATCAATTTTCCATGAGCAAGTTTCTTCTCGTATTTTGTTTGGGATTTTTCACACTGGCAATTTTTTAAACTTCCAGACCATAATTGCCCGTAAAGATTGTTCGAAAAGGGGCTCGTGTGACTCCGGCTTCATGGTGCTGAAGGGGTTAAGGAAGATTCAAAGATGGTGAAATAGAGTGTGTGAGATATAAATGTAAGATTCTAGGAGAGTACAAAGGAAAACAAGTAACAACAGTTCGTGCGACCCCTCGAGGTTTCTTGCCGTCCAAAACACTGCTGTTTCAAGTGTTGCAACCGTAATTCGGAGAAAATGTGGGAAAAATGTGAGAAGGAAGTTCTGCCCTGGGGCTTAGTTCATGGCAGGGGAAATTATATTAAGATCTATTAGGTTATTGAACGAACACTACTAAATACATTATTTATTCAATTTCCAGAGAGAGAGAGAGAGAGATAGTGATAAAGAAGACGTAAGAGGTGGCAGGAGAAGAGTGAACAGCGCTGTAAAAGCAAGAAGGAAGGGGAGGTGAGAGAGAGGAGGCAATGAACACAGAGAGGAGGCAGTGAAGAGAGAGAGAGAGAGAGAGAGAGAGAGAGAGAGAGAGAGAGAGAGAGAGAGAGAGAGATAGAACCTGACCTAGACTCCAGCTCGGTGACCCAAGCCCCGGAAATGATCCTTACTATTGGTCATGTCAAGGTGTGTCAAAATCAGCCAACGCTTGACCTGCCAGGGACGGGAGGAGGTGGTGGTGGAGGAAGAGGTTGAGGTGTAGGAGGAGGATAAGGTGGTGGAGGAGGAGGAGGTGATGGTGGAGGAGGAAGAGAAGGGTGGTGGAGGAGGAGGAAAAATAGGAGGTGGTGGTAGAGGAGGGGGAGGTGGTGGAGGAGGAGTAAGAGGAAGAGGAGGTGGAGGAATACAAAGGAGTACAAACTGCAACCAACCTATTGGTCCATATGGGGCATTTTTTTTTTTTTTTTTTCTATATTCCAACTTACTTCCTCTCGGGCATAGGCTGAGAGCCTTAACATTCACCGCTTTACAATGAACAGTGAAGCCCGTGAGGTCTTGTTCCAGTCTAGGGAGTGAGACATGCGAAGCACGTAGAGCACAACGAGCACCTGCCATCTTGCCTTCACATGAGGCACGGTGCTCACTCATGGCCCGAAACGACCCCATCTCTGAAGCCACCTCGTTCCCGTGCTTCACGGTCTCACTCCCTACACTCGGACTCTCACACTTACACACACACAACGCCACCTGTTGAGCAGATAACTCACCAGGCATTGCACCCCTATAGCATATTTTGAATATGGGAATATTCATACAGTGCTATTTAATCAGGGAACAATGAGGGTATTTTATTGACGTTTCGGTGGGCTTTGTGGTAATGCACTGATACTAGGTATAGCACAAATTCCATCCCAATAATATCTTCCCATTGATACATCGGGATTTGAACCCGGGACCTTTGGATTACCAGGCCAGTGGCAAGACCACTCCACCACACCTCCCTACTAATCTAAACTACTAATCTAATGATTACGAAGGAGGAGGATGTGGACGGGGTGGAGGAGGAGCTCAAATATTTTAAATCAATCCTTCATCTCTTATTATTCTAGGTGTCTCTTTTTCTTCTGCTCTCTCTTGGAAGGACCATATTACCCGATAGCGAATCTTATATTTAAGAGGAATCGGCCTTCGGCCCAGACATTTTTCTATCGAAAAGTGTACAAATTTAACTTGAAGTGTGTTAGGCGGGTGTTTCTATAAGCTTGATGGAGGTCTAGGGAGGAAACTAAAACAAACGAATACCAGTTTAGTTCACCACTCCTAGTGGCAACAAGGAGCGGCGCGCCGCTCCTAGGTGCCACTAGGAATGGCGAACTCAACTAAGGTAAACTTCTGGTTGGTGATTTGGTGCAGCAGACTGTTTGAAGGGGCAGCACGCTCCCTTGCGAAGATGGGCTCGTCTGGCACTTTTTGCAGTTCGATATCGAGGGCTCTCTTGAAGTTGTTTAACGAGACGCCCCTCATGTCTCTTACTCGCCATGGGAGTTTGTTGAAGAGACGTGGGCTTCTGTGTGATAACCAACCCTCTCGTACAGAGCCCATAGCACCCCTGTTATTAATCCGGAGGATATTGCATTCCCAGCCTCTCCTATCACTGAATTTCATAACTATTGGGGTAATACAAAGATACATATACGAGCAAATAAATGCCCCCATCCCTCCTTAAACGACCAATATGCTGTTAAGGCCACAACTACACCTCCACATACAGAGATGGCGATAGGGAGAGATTATGGAGAGATAGATAGAGATAGAGGCAAAGATATACAGTAGATAGATGGAAGTAATAGAAAATTAGTCGAGACAGACAAAGGAACATTCACACAATTGATAATATTATCATTTACAATCGAGAGTTGTGCATATCTACAGTATATATATACAATATATTATATACCTGGTAACTCATTTCCTCGTAATACAGAGGTGATTCATTCGTGGCTACCCTCATGGGGTACCGATAAGAAATAATATATCTATGTCACCCCCATATATATATATTGTGACGCACCCAGTGCGTAGCAACGTAACCTGATTGTACTCCTTGGTACTCCACTGTACCGTCACGGACCGTGTACCATGCTGGCTGCTTATATTGAGTGTGACAACGTATAACTATGTTCTTTGTATCTCTGCAAAGGTCTCGTCATTTGCTAACCAGTGGTGGGTTTTGTTTTAAGCCATGTCGAGACCTTCCATTTAATATGTAGTATCAATAGAGAAGTTGATAGATGAGATGATAGGAATTCAGAGAGAGAGAGTGAGTTAGACTTCAGAGCGAGAGGGTAGCGGTGCGCCACGCTGCCGGGGGGGGTGGTTGCCAGACGTATGGACCGGTTGGCAGCCCTGCGCTTATAGCTAGGTGCGACAGGGTTGGTAGTACATTGCCGCCTGCCTATGCTGTCTGGGCTGCCCATGTTGTCGTACAGCACATTGCCTGGAGGCTCGCTGTGTGCTCTATGACCAGGTTGCCTAGAACCTTTGAGATTCTAACATCCCTTGCCCTCTCTCCCAATTTCTCACGGTTGCACTCTTTCTCTCTGACGACATTACTCTCATTTCATTCTTCTCTCTATTTAAATGCATACCCTTCCCTTGAGGTCCTAAAGGAGTTTCAGCACTCACCTCTCGTATTACTCTTAGGACAAGCATATATTTACATGTATTAGATTTAAGGGGTTAATGTGAACAGCGATCTTCTTGATGAGGATAGTTGGTGAACGTTCTACATGTTCACGAGTTATATGCCCAGCTCATCATCCAATTTGTGACTAGACTAGTGCCATGTGTAAGAGCCCGACCATGCCCAGGAGTTGTCTGTAGAGGGGTGAGGACTTAGCCTTGATTTGCCTACCGAGCCAGGAGCGAGTGTAGTACCAGAGACTACAGCTCGCTCGTAGTGCCGGTATAGTAGAGTAACGTAATTTATCTGTCCTTGTGTTCTCTGCAGTCTTTTCCTGGGTTCTCGCTTTCGGTGCTGGGACTCGTTGTTTCTGTGACTTGGCCTGCTAGCTAGAACACATGGGGATGATGAGTGGGTTATATCTTTATTTTACTATGCATTGCAGCTCTCTTTAAGTTTATGTATGTAACACTTTACAGTACACATTACTCACACACAAGACAACACTATTAATACTTTCATGTATCAATTAACTGCACTGTCGTTTTGCTGCTGTGTCCGGAGTTCTGTTGCGTAGGGCGCATACAGACTCAGAGGGGAGACAGAGTGAGAGAAGCGAAGTAGCCTATGCGGTAGTAGGCTACCGGCGCAGTACTGTTGCCTGCAACCTTTTAGTTATTCCAAGTATAGATTCATTATTACAATAAGTGACTACTATTTATGTTCCTTCCATGTGTATTATTAGGTATCTACTGGATCATGAACATCTTGTATGCTACATGCTAGTGCATGTTAGTAGGGGACAGTTATTCTAGTGCACGCGCTTTCAAGTAGGCGTGTACATTTGTCATTTAGCATTTCACTGTCATATCTTTAGCCTGCTTCTATTCTACATTATTAGAGGCTTAATATTAACGTAGTTTCTTGAGTATTGCATTTCTTTAGTAATAACGTAACCTATAAATGTCTGAGGGAGTTTAGCCTCATAGCCTACCCCTGTTGTACACTTTCGCCGAGTTAAGGTACCTCGTTACCATAGACAATAACTCTGTAGGGCGTTGGTGCTTTTGTTGTCTGGAGCATATAGTATTTGGGACTGGAATCGAGCGTGTCGTTGTCACATAAGCCATTTCTGTCCTACGATCAAGAATCCCGAATATGTATTGCCGATCCAGCCGTAACAAAAATGGCGACCTTGCACAAGATTCAGTAGTATCCTATCACATGTTTTTTGGAGAACTATTCTATGCTACCTAGTAGAGCTGGCTAGAATTTTCTTGCATATTGGAGGAATTTTTTATTGTGTCATTATTGTATTGGTGGACTTGCAGATTGTTTCGTTAGGGGTGTCTAGAGTAGAGTCATTCAAGCATCTTTAACATTTTGTGAGTCGAGACTGCAATTAGTAATAAGCACTTCCTTTTTTTTTATGAACAGCAATTGTATAACCAGCACTATGTCTAATGACTCATCATTTACGGGGGAGGATAACACGGTACAGCCTAGTAACCAGCAAGTACAACAGATGTTTGGGGAGGGGAGTGTTATAAGTGGAGAGAGGGATGCCCGGGCATTTTTGCAGACACCTTTGACCGAACAGCGCCTGCAGGCTATTGATTGTTACGGTCTTCGCTGTTTAGCCACGGTTTTGGGGCGGGACTGTCCTGACAGTTGGCCCAAGAAGAATTTGGTGGCATGTTTGTTGGGTGATGGCGATGGGGCGGTGGGTGGAGTGGGGTCTTGGGGGGTTCCCTCCAAGCCTCCATTCCACTCTACCCCTGAGCTGGGGCCCTCAGCCAGCGAGTCTTAGCACGATGCAGCAGGAGGGTTCTCAAGGGCAAGCTGGCTTACCCGTAAACACGTCTCGGTGTGGATCCCCCATTTTGTGCTCTCCCCCCCCAGGCCTGTCTCCTGAGATGTTATTTCAGCTAGAACTAGCTAAGTTTAAGCTGCAGGAGACTCAGATACAACAGGCTAGTATAGAACGCATAGAGGTTGCTAGAATCCAAGCCAATCAGGATGCAACCAGGTACCAGGCTGAAATGGATGTCGAGAAGTCTAGAGTAGAGACCACGGGCGTCATCTCGGTGGTGGGCACTGGGTTACAGACTCACTTTCGCATTTAATTAAGTTAGTACCCGCATTTGATGAGACAGCAGTGACTGAGTTTTTTGCTCGTTTCGAAAAGAAGTGTCGTGAGTATGACTGGCCGGAGGTTAAATGGGCAGCATTAGTTTCATCACGTCTAGTGGGTAAGGGGTTGAAAGCCTACGATGCACTGTCACTGGATGAGAGTGTAGTGTATGGACTGGTGAAGGAGGCTGTGCTCCGGCCTACGAACTGCAACCCGAAACTTATAGATTGAAGTTCCGTGGCGTGAATAAGAAGAGCGACGTCAGTTTTATGGAGCACGCACGGGACTTAACAGATGCAGGTAATAACTGGTTTCGGTCCGAGCACGCAGAGTCGGCTGAGGAAATTAAGCAACTTTTCTATCTGGAACAGTTTTACAAATGTACTGGAACCGATCTAACGCTGAACATTAAGGAAAAATGTCCCAAGACAGTAGAGGAGGCTGCCAAGATGGCAGACCTCAGATTATCATTGATTCGTGGTTGCAGTGCCGCTCAGAGGGCTGAGTCAGGGCAGAAGGGGCGCTATACCCCACCCACCAGAGTTTTCGATAATAACAAATCCTATGACACACATAACCACACTAAATGCATTGCACCTAATAACACCTACAAACACAAGCCTCTCCCGTTTACTAAAGGTCAGGCCCCTTCTTCGCCCGCACAAGGGAAGAAGCCCATTGGGGATGTGAAATGTTACAAATGTCAGAAGCTAGGCCATTATTCACGTGAGTGCCCTAGTAACACTCCCGCTAAGCCGGTGTCATTGGTTCACAGTATCGGTGTGTCTCTGAAGGCTGCAGCAACTGCCCGGGGTAGGTTGTCAGCAGCTGAGGCACACGCGGTAAAGAAGCGTACGGAAGGCTCGACACCTGTCCGGGACACTTTCTGTAGCCATCGGGGGCACGGGTTTGTGAGCTGGGGGAGTGAACTACGGAGGGTTGACTTGCTGAGGGATACGGGGGCTTCGCAAACTTTGTTGAGGAACTTCACAGGGAAACCGATAAATGCGGCCAGAGTTGTTGTGGTGCAGGGTATAAATGCTACGAGGTCATACCCACTTGTGAGGTTGGAGTTGAGAGTGGGAGAGGTGTGCAGGGAGCTGGATGTAGGGATCGTTGAGTGTTTGCCAGTTGAGGGCGTCGACCTTCTTCTCGGCGGCGACTTTGCGGTGCCCACTTCCGGGACTCCACCCTTAGTCGTTGCCGAGAGGGCGGCCGACGTGGATGGTGAGAATCGGGAATGGGTTGGGAGGTGCCAACAGGATGAGATGGCCTGTGTGGTAACCCGATCTCGCTCTGCGGCTCCTGCACAGCCTAGCACTCAACCTCGGGGACAGTGGAGGAAGGATCAGGAGAAGGTTGCTAAGGGCAGGAAAAGGGACATTGATTCTGCTGCACTTCTCGGTGATTCGGTACTTGGACCTATAATAAACACGGGAGTTGACTCTGGCCCAGATATGGTGTGTAACAAGGCAGAGTTGGGTAAGACTTCGCGTGAGGCAAGAGCTGTAGCGAGAGCCACTAAGGCAGTAGAGCCTACTAGCCGGGGTAATGTCTTATTACAAAACCATCTTGATGCATTGACGCCCAGGGACATTAGTGAGCAGCAGCTGCAAGACGCTAGCCTAGCTCGTTATAGCAATGGTGCCATAGAGTTGGAGGAAGATGGGGATGCGAAGCCGGGAGATTTCTTTAGGCTCAACAGGATATTGTACCGCAGATTTCTAGACCCCAAATCGAAGTGGGAGGGCGGTGCGAGGGTAGTAGACCAGGTGGTTGTTCCAAATAAGTATAGAGAGTCCTTATTGTGTCTGGCGCATGATGTGCCGGTGGCGGGTCATTTGGGGGTAACAAAAACATTGGCGGCATTGGGCAGGTTTTTCTGGTGGCCTGGGGTCAAGGCTGATGTCTGTGCATGGGTGGCTGGGTGTGCGACCTGCCAGACAACGGGGAAGCCTAACCAGACAATCCCGAAGGCACCTTTGTTTCCCATACCTGTCACCGGGCCTCCGTTCAGCAAAGTTGTAGTAGATTTGGTTGGCCCTTTCCCGCCTACTAGTAGTGGCAATAAATTCCTGTTGACAATCATGGATGTGGCTACGAGATACCCGGACGCATACCCCATGAGAAACGGCTCGGCAAAGGCAGTTGTTAAAAACTTATTATTGTTCTGTTCCCGTTATGGATTTCCACGTGAGGTGCAGTCAGACCAGGGGAGCAATTTTACATCCAAATTGTTCAAGCAAACCCTTCAGTTGCACGGTATATGTTCTGTAGTGTCGTCAGCCTACCATCCCGAGAGTCAGGGAGTCTTGGAGCGGTGGCACTCGACCCTGAAGAGTATGCTACGCTGTTACTGTGCAGAACATGACACTGATTGGGATTTGGGTCTGCCGTATGTTCTGTTCGCTGCACGTGAAGTCCCAGGAGAGAGCCTGGGGTTCAGTCCAAATCAACTAGTCTTTGGCCATAATGTGAGAGGACCTTTAAGTATGGTGAAAGAGATCTGGGAGGGCGAAGAGAAGCCGGTGTCTGTACTTAAATATATCCTTGAGAGCCGGGAGAGACTTATAGGTTGCATGGCAGCGGCAGGTAATAACTTGGTTAATGCACAGGCGGTCATGAAGCACCAGTATGACGCCAAGGTGAAGCTTCGGGAGTTTTCGGTGGGTCAGGAGGTAATGTTGCTTTTACCTTTGCCTGGACACCCCCTTTCTGCCAAGTTTATTGGGCCGTATGTGGTGGCTAAGAAACTGTCCGACCTTGATTATCTCGTTGCAACACCTGACCGTAGAAAAAAACATCAGTTATGTCATGTTAACCTCATGAAAGAGTATGTGAGACGCCCCTCAGAGCCTCTCACTGTCCCTGTGCTGGCCTGCAGCAGCCAGGGTGGAGAAGGAGGTGGGGACAGTCATGCTGCTGAGGAGGATAGCTGGGACTGTGTCATTTCCGCGGAACAGTGGGCGGGGAATACTGAACAAGAGGCTAGGCAAGCTGTAAGTCACCTGCCTGAGCACCAGGGTGCTGCTGTCCTAGGCCTGTTCAGGTCATACCCCTCTGTTTTCGCCGAACACCCAGGTCTCACTACTCGGGTAACGCACGACGTGGACGTCGGTGATAATGTGCCCTTCAAGTCAGTGCCCTACCGTGTGCCCCCGGTAAAGTTGCCAGCTTTACGGGAGGAGTTAAAGTACATGGTTGAGAGAGGGATGATCACTGAAGGTTATGTGAAGTGGACATCACCCGTCACGTTGCAGCCAAAACCTGACGGCAAGGTGCGGTTCTGCATAGATTTTCGTAGGCTAAATGGCTTGACCACTACCAACCCTTACCCTTTGCCTCGAGTTGACGACAGCGTGGACAAGATAGGGAATGCAAAGTACCTTACTAAAATTGATCTTGTAAAAGGCTACTGGCAAGTACCCCTGTCGGACCGAGCTAAGCAAGTTTGTGGTTTTGTGGTAGATGGCAAGACCTACCAATGTAACGTAATGCCTTATGGGCTTAAGAACGCACCTGCCACGTTTCAGAACCTGATGAACGATATTTGTGACGAAATCCCTAACTGCACGGTCTACCTTGATGACGTGATAGTGTATGATGACAATTTTGAAAATCACCTAAGGCACTTAGAGACCCTGTTTGGGAAGTTGCACGATGCTGGGCTGGTGGTGAACCTGAGGAAGTGCGAGTTTGTAAAGGCTACTGTGCAGTATCTTGGCTTCGTGGTCGGGTTAGGCCGGGTGTGCCCCCCCCTGAGCAAGATACAGGCTATCAATATGTTTCCCAGGCCCACCACTAAGCGCCAGGTCATGCGGTTCCTAGGTATGATAGGCTATTATAGGCGCTTCATCCGGGGATACTCTACTGTCTTAGCACCGTTAACTGATCTACTGTCGAAGTCAGTGAAGTTCTGTTGGGCTTCGGAGTGTCAGAGGGCTTTCGACCTAGTCAAGCACCTGCTGTGTACACATCCGATTTTGAGAGCCCCAGACTTTTCCAGGAGTTTTCAGCTGGCGACTGATGCCAGCGGTGTGGGTGCCGGGGCAGTGTTACTGCAGACTGATTCCGAGGGCTTGGAACACCCAGTGAGCTTCTTTTCTCGCAAGTTTAATTCGGCACAAAGGAATTACTCGACTATAGAGAAGGAGCTTCTTGCTATCGTTTTGTCGCTCAAACATTTCGAAGTTTATGTTCCAGCCTACGGCCCGGTAGTGACGATTTATACGGACCATCATCCCTTGAAATTCCTAAATCAGTTTCACAATCGGAATATGCGGTTGACCAGGTGGTCCCTAATGCTCCAAGAGTATAATCTCAACATTCAGCATATTGCCGGGAGTGAGAACGTGATAGCAGATTGTCTATCAAGGGTTGATGATCCAGGATAGTCGTGCACGGTGTGTGGGTTGAGCAGGAGTAAAATTAGGCTATCATAACGCCGTCCAAAAAGATTATAAAACAATAAAATAAACGAGAATTTTTTTTTTAGTTTTGTAAGTCTTTATTGTTGTAGCATGATGCAATGCGATATTGTGTTTTATGTATAATTCACACTTCAGTTGTTGTGCACCTTTTGCAATTAGTGGCAGCTAAGGGTAGCAGGTCGGTTGGTTGCCTGTCAGATTTTGATAATGCTTCTAAGGTCGATTATCTAAAATCTTGGGGGGGCTGTGACGCACCCAGTGCGTAGCAACGTAACCTGATTGTACTCCTTGGTACTCCACTGTACCGTCACGGACCGTGTACCATGCTGGCTGCTTATATTGAGTGTGACAACGTATAACTATGTTCTTTGTATCTCTGCAAAGGTCTCGTCATTTGCTAACCAGTGGTGGGTTTTGTTTTAAGCCATGTCGAGACCTTCCATTTAATATGTAGTATCAATAGAGAAGTTGATAGATGAGATGATAGGAATTCAGAGAGAGAGAGTGAGTTAGACTTCAGAGCGAGAGGGTAGCGGTGCGCCACGCTGCCGGGGGGGTGGTTGCCAGACGTATGGACCGGTTGGCAGCCCTGCGCTTATAGCTAGGTGCGACAGGGTTGGTAGTACATTGCCGCCTGCCTATGCTGTCTGGGCTGCCCATGTTGTCGTACAGCACATTGCCTGGAGGCTCGCTGTGTGCTCTATGACCAGGTTGCCTAGAACCTTTGAGATTCTAACATCCCTTGCCCTCTCTCCCAATTTCTCACGGTTGCACTCTTTCTCTCTGACGACATTACTCTCATTTCATTCTTCTCTCTATTTAAATGCATACCCTTCCCTTGAGGTCCTAAAGGAGTTTCAGCACTCACCTCTCGTATTACTCTTAGGACAAGCATATATTTACATGTATTAGATTTAAGGGGTTAATGTGAACAGCGATCTTCTTGATGAGGATAGTTGGTGAACGTTCTACATGTTCACGAGTTATATGCCCAGCTCATCATCCAATTTGTGACTAGACTAGTGCCATGTGTAAGAGCCCGACCATGCCCAGGAGTTGTCTGTAGAGGGGTGAGGACTTAGCCTTGATTTGCCTACCGAGCCAGGAGCGAGTGTAGTACCAGAGACTACAGCTCGCTCGTAGTGCCGGTATAGTAGAGTAACGTAATTTATCTGTCCTTGTGTTCTCTGCAGTCTTTTCCTGGTTCTCGCTTTCGGTGCTGGGACTCGTTGTTTCTGTGACTTGGCCTGCTAGCTAGAACACATGGGGATGATGAGTGGGTTATATCTTTATTTTACTATGCATTGCAGCTCTCTTTAAGTTTATGTATGTAACACTTTACAGTACACATTACTCACACACAAGACAACACTATTAATACTTTCATGTATCAATTAACTGCACTGTCGTTTTGCTGCTGTGTCCGGAGTTCTGTTGCGTAGGGCGCATACAGACTCAGAGGGGAGACAGAGTGAGAGAAGCGAAGTAGCCTATGCGGTAGTAGGCTACCAGCGCAGTACTGTTGCCTGCAACCTTTTAGTTATTCCAAGTATAGATTCATTATTACAATAAGTGACTACTATTTATGTTCCTTCCATGTGTATTATTAGGTATCTACTGGATCATGAACATCTTGTATGCTACATGCTAGTGCATGTTAGTAGGGGACAGTTATTCTAGTGCATGCGCTTTCAAGTAGGCGTGTACATTTGTCATTTAGCATTTCACTGTCATATCTTTAGCCTGCTTCTATTCTACATTATTAGAGGCTTAATATTAACGTAGTTTCTTGAGTATTGCATTTCTTTAGTAATAACGTAACCTATAAATGTCTGAGGGAGTTTAGCCTCATAGCCTACCCCTGTTGTACACTTTCGCCGAGTTAAGGTACCTCGTTACCATAGACAATAACTCTGTAGGGCGTTGGTGCTTTTGTTGTCTGGAGCATATAGTATTTGGGACTGGAATCGAGCGTGTCGTTGTCACATAAGCCATTTCTGTCCTACGATCAAGAATCCCGAATATGTATTGCCGATCCAGCCGTAACAATATATATATATATATGTATATATATATATATATATATATATATATATAGTGTATATACACTCTTCCCTTTCTGATGCCTACCAGCGTTGGCAGAATCGCCTCTCGTTAGCCACTAGCGCTCGCCAGGGCAGTGAAATGGGCTACAGTTATCAGAGAATGTTGTTCTTTCTTTCATAGTACTTGCATTGTTACAGACAGTCCAGTAGTGGTCTTTATTTTCGTCTGTGACAACGGGAAGTATTTTATATCATGAGTAGAATATGAGATGCATTGTAGTGTGAAGTCGAGAGAGAGAGAGCGGGCAGCGAGGGGGTAGTGAGTGTTGCCTCCCTAGGACCAATTCTCTTTCTAATTTACATCAACGACATAGATGAGGGTCTCACCTGTACAATCTCAAAATTTGCTGACGATACAAAAATTGCAAATAGCGTACTCTCAAAAGAACAAGTTGACGATATGCAACACAATCTAGATAAATTGTCATGTTGGGCCCAAATTTGGCAAATGAGTTTCAATGTGGATAAATGTAAAGTACTACATATCGGATACCTAAATGAGAAAGCAAACTATTCGATGAATGGCACTCAGCTTAAGAATGTAAACAGAGAAACCGATCTGGGAGTAACAATATCGAGTAACCTAAAACCGAGTCAACAATGTTCAGAAGTTGTTAAGAAGGCAAACAAAATAATTGGCTTTATAGGCAGGTCATTTGAGCATAAATCCAAAGAAGTTATCCTAACCCTTTTCAATTCCTTAGTCCGCCCTCTTCTGGAATACTGCGTTCAATCCTGGTGCCCTTATTACCAAAAAGATATAAACAAGCTAGAACGAGTTCAACTTAGTTACCAAAATGATACCTAGCCTAAAGAACAAACCATACGAAGAGCGTCTTAGAGAATTAAATCTATTTCCTTTAACCCAGTGCAGATTAAGAGGTGACTTAATTCAAGTGTTCAAAGGCATCGACAATATGAACTGTAGTAAGTACTTCACTATCGACCAATCTAATTACACGCGGGGAAACGGTTGCAAAATTATTGGTAAATCTTTTAACTCGCACGAATCTAAGAATTTCTTCTTCAATCGAGTTGTCAACTTGTGGAATGGGCTTCCCCGAAACGTTATAGACTGCATCACCGTTGATTCATTTAAACTCCGCCTAGACAAATATCTCGCATCAAACCCGCGACTGACTGCGTTTGTAAATGAATAACTTTATTTTATCCCCCCCTCAGTTACTAAGCCATCTGTCCTCTACTAACTTCCAAATCCTGCCACGGACATTAGTTCCAGGGCAGTAATTCCCTTTCCAATGTTCCCTTACCCACTCTAAACCACTGTTTGGACACTTGATCCTCAGTGTTTTGGAGGACAAGCAACCTAGAAGGGTCACTAGATCTGTTGTTGCTTGATTTCCTTTGTACTCGTTTGTACTCCCTCCTCCTCGCTCAGAGGAGTTTCTCGCCCGCGCGGGCTTTCTCTCGTCTTTGATTGGCTGGTGGTTCTTGGCGCGTCCTAGGGGCCTGCTGCCTTGTGACGTATCGGCCTGTGATTGGCCGACCACCATGCCTTTGTGGGATCCTGAGGGTCCCGAGGAGCTACCCTCCTCAGAGCAGGCTAGGGACGCACACGACTAACATCCTTTTTACAACTGTCCCCCATATCTCCACCATTCTGATACTGTCTCTCTCACTCAACTTCCTTTCTTTCATTCCTCTGATCTTTTAACGTCACAGCACTCCCTTTGGGTTCTGTACACGATTTCATATCGGCCCATCGTATTGTGTGCGTCGCTCTCATATATATATTTCCATGTATTAGAGTAGGCTATAAGGGTTCTTAGTCTATGGAGGTTTGATGACTTTGTGTGTGTCTCCCTCAGTGTCCTTAGTTTATGGATGTTTGATGACTCTTTGTGTGTGTCTCCCTCATTATCATTAGTGCTCTGCTGGGTTATTTAATGCTAGACTGGGATTAGGTTTCTGTTGTCGTTGTCACCGATGTGTTTATGGTTCGCTTATACCTACACGACTTCGACGGTTTCTGTGGTAGCCTAGGTCGTCCTTTTGGTTGTGTCTTTTGCGAGTGCAGCATCGTGTTGTAAGAGGGCATTAGCCTACTACCTTATAACACAGTGCTGCCTCTTTGCTTGACTTTAGAGGGATCGCCAGGGTAGAACCAGATACTTGAGATCTGGATTCTACCAAGAGAGCATCCCCGTCATTAACGTAACTTTAACCACACCGCCTTAAGGACAACGCTAGGCTGTGACCCTGTCTTGCTCAGCCACAGTTTCCTAACCTTGATATCCCAGCTAGACTTTATTCGCCGAGCAGACACTAGTTAGGACATGAGTTTTTTTTATATGTATGCATTATTTTTCACAGTATTTATTAGTCTAGGTAGTTGTTGAGTTGCACAACCATAGCAGACTGTTTCGTTGATGAGGAAGTACTTCTTTTAGTGTCGAGCATTACTGCCATTGTGCATTTATAGTATTCTCGTGTCAGTTAACATTATATGTCCTACCTTTTAGTGTACTCAGTCTACACGTGTGGTGTCCTGCTTCCTGCCTTTATATAATTTAAGATACGAGCATCTTATGAGCATCAGACTTTCTTCAGAAGTTTCCAGGTCTATGCTGTAGGACTATACTTCACTTTCTTTCAGATAGGAGTGAAGAGTTTATTGTTGTTTAGAGTAACTGTATTGAAGTACCTTTTTTTATTGTATTAAATCTTGCAGTGATTTAATTGATCTTCCCATAGCTTCCCTTTTATGCATTTTAACGTAACTTGCATCTTGTTTGTTATCAGGCTATACCAGTGTGGGTTAGCCTGAAGTAGAGTACATTTATGCCCAGTTAAGGATACCCCGTTATCGCAGATTAACTCTGGAGGGTATAGGTGTTTTTGTTCGCCGGCATATAAGTTCAAGGGTTTGGATCTAGCGTACCGTTGTTGCATAGTGCCATATTACTAGTCCAACCATTAAGTGCCCTTGTTTTATTCGTAGCCCCGGTCGTAACACCTTCCTGTATTTCATTCGCTTTTCCAGCCAGTTAGTTCAATTTAGTTTCACTTTTTCTCGTGTTATCCTCCTCCATTTTTACTCGTCTGCAAATCCACTTTTCTAGTACAATCTTTTTTACCCCCCACTTTTGAATTAGTATTACCCCCGGCAACGATTTTGTAAGATTATGTTTTCACAGCCGTTTCGTTTGTTTGTCTGTTTGTTCGTCTGTAAACAAGATACAGTATATCACAAAATGTTGAACGGATTTTCACGAACATTGGTGGGCAGATAGAATATGGGCCAAGGAAGAAATTATTCAATTAAGGAAGCAATCCGGATCATATGTCACACTGGTTTCATTGTGTGTTTTTAAGTTTATTTAGTGACAAAGCCAGTGTAGATGGAGGCATGCGCTCTACCAAATGCCTCTCTAGTGTTAGTGTTATTATTTGTAGTTCCCCCTTTTCCCCTTCCCTTTTATCGGTTCATATATTGGTGTAGTTTGACCTTTGTTTTAATACATCTGTCTACCTATCTATCGGTTTACTCAGGCCCAATCCACACTTGTCCTTATTTATTTATTTATTTATTTATTTATTTTTATTTTTTATTTTTTTTGAGGGCGGGGGGGGGGGGGGGGTCCGACTCAAGACAGAGCCCGAATAGGGACAACACAACATATAACAACGAACACACAAAACACAAAATACAAATTCACACACATCTGGATCATACATAGTTCTTATTTATTTTAATTATTATTACATACTGTAGGATATTACAACCACCAACAAAGTTGGACGGAGGTTATGTATTCGCCTCCGTTTGTGTCCGTCAGTAAAAAAAGATATCACGCAGTTATGAACTGATTTTCACGAAGTTTGGTGGGCAGATAGGATTTGCGCCAAAGAAAGCAGTTATTCAATTCTTAAGGCGATCTGGCTCATATCCTGGAGCCCAGATCTAGAAGATGGAGGTATGTGCTCTACCGAATATGTATATTTATATACACGGTGTATTGAAATAACTGTTATAGACTATGACAAACACATTGTAAAATTGAAAATGAACATATATTGTCGTATCACATTTTCCCCCAAAAAGTGCTATTAATGAGATATATGCTTATTTAGAAATCTAGCAAAACAGGGTTACAAATAAAGCACTAAATAATTGATACATGATTAACATGTTTACTATGAACTTAACTAAAGGGAAAGTATAGGTTTACCTATTCACACATTAGTAATTACGATATCAAAGTTGTCTTAGAATATGGTGATGATATTATGTGGTTAGCAGAAAAATACTAATTACAAGAAACAGATTACCGTAACAAAATATGTAATATTTGTAACTCTCTTCACGGGATATACTGCTGATGCCCAAGTCTGGGTCGGGTATCCGAACGCAGCAGAAGGTAATTCAATCTTTTATGAAGCATGGTTCTTGATTCCTAGATTCATTGGGAACTGATCGTTCCTATGTTGAATGAAATCACGGAAATGTTTTATGTCTCGGTATGAAGATTCAATCTTAAGAATGTTGGGTACAATTGATTTCTCAAAACTGTATTACATCAGTTGGTGGGAATGAAAAAGAAAATCCAATATTCTCTTATTATTACACTGTAATGACCATGTACAGTAGTGGTAATTAATTCTGATCGATTTTGAAGTCTCGAACTGAATAAACAAATCTCTAAAATGCAATACCCAGTAAAGCTTAGTAAGGCAATTCATTTCTACCCGAGACCGCTTCGATTTTTTTTTTGTATCTGAATTAATGTTCATATGGCTTTACAATAATATAAATAACATTAGGCAATAACTATATAATGCCCACATTGTTTGATTTTATTTATCTTTCAAAATTACGTTTTTTTTACTATTATATGACGGTTACATCTGCAGACCACTTGAGGATCGTAATTTGCTTCATCCAAGACCCCTTCGGTCTGTCCTATGTTGAAAGAAAAATACAAAAATGTTTGGCATTAACAGAAAATAATTACAATGGTAACGTTTTATAAAGGGAATATTACTTACAATATTTCACCCCGAAAATTAATTATGTTTATAATGCAACATTCCTGGGTATAAACTAAGAGATGAGGGGGGGGGGGGGGGGGTTGAAGGGGAGACCAATGCCAGTGTTCTGCTTATAGAACATGCTTGGTCGACACTGAATATTATACTTTATGTCCTTTATATCATTAATGATTAACTATTTTGTATTTTTTTATAGAATAAAGCGAACTTGTTTTTTTAATCGGTACTTAGCGCTTTAAGTCTGTAAGTGTTTTCTTCAATACACCTTGTATATATATATATATATATATTGAGAATATATCACAAATACACTTGAGCCACTAAATGTTTCTAGTCTCTCAGTGGGGATCGAACCATCGACCATCAGAACGATAGCCGACGCTTAATCAATTAAGACTGCCGTGGTGTAATTGATTAAGCGTCGGCTATCGTTCTGATGGTCGATGGTTCGATCCCCACTGAGAGACTAGAAACATATATATATATATATATATATATATATATATATATATATATATACATTGACGGTATATGATAGGTACAGTACCTACCTACAGTATTATGTATTTTCTTTTAAGTACATTAATGTTATATATGTTCATTTACCGACTTATATATTCTCTCTCTCTCTCTGCCCATCTTGTTCTGTCTTGACCAGCTGTGTGTGCTTCTATAAAGAGGCCTGTTTTCTGTACCTTCCGCTTGACCCTAGGTTGAGTTTACATACACACACACGCACACACTGTTTGATTTTATATTCCGATTTGTATTTATATACTTCTTTTGATATTAGGCCTTGATTTTGTCTATCTTGAGTACTCTGTGTGTGTGTGTGTGTGTGTTTGCTATCTAGGCTATTTTCTCCCTTTTCTATGTCTCGTATTTATGCTTTTCATGTCTTGCTTGATTTTCCTTTCTGCTCCTCCTACTGCATATCCTCCTTCTTCTAGTCTTCCTTCTCCTCTCCTTCCCTCGTTCTTCCTCCTCCCCCTTCTTCCCATTCTCCTCCGTCTCTTTCTCTTCCCACGCTGATTCTCCTCTTTTAATCTTTCCTATGCTTCTTCCTCCTCCTCAGCTTCCTCCTCTCTCCTCTTTTTCCTCCTCCTCCTCCTTCCTCTTCCTCTTTTTTATTACTTTCCAAAGACCTTTATACATTTTTAAGAGCCATTTTAACAAGATGACAACTGTAAAAGATGTGGAGGGCTGTTTTTTACTCTCCCCCCTCACACTTTTCCGATAGTCTTCCCTGTCGCTTTTTATCGTATATGCTCTCTCTCTCTCTCTCTCTCTCTCTCTCTCTCTCTCTCTCTCTCTCTCTCTCTCTCTCTCTCTCTCTCGAGTCAACAATGTTCAGAAGTTGTTAAGAAGGCAAACACAATAATTGGCTTTATAGGCAGATCATTTGAGCATAAATCCAAAGACGTAATCCTAACCCTTTACAATTCCTTAGTCCGCCCTCTTCTGGAATACTGCGTTCAATGCTGGTGCCCTTATTACCAAAAAGACATAAACAAGCTAGAACGAATTCAACGTAGACTTACCAAAATGATACCTAGCCTAAAGAACAAACCATACGAAGAGCGTCTTAGAGAATTAAATCTATTTCCTTTAACCCAGCGCAGATTAAGAGGTGACTTAATTCAAGTGTTCAAAATCATCAAAGGCATCGACAATATGAACTGTAGTAAGTACTTCACTATCGACCAATCTAATTACACGCGGGGAAACGATTGCAAAATTATTGGTAAATCTTTTAACTCACACGAATCTAAGAATTTCTTCTTCAATCGAGTTGTCAACTTGTGGAATGGGCTTCCCCGAGACGTTATAGACTGCAGCACCGTTGATTCATTTAAATTCCGACTAGACAAATATCTCGCATCAAACCCGCGACTCACTGCGTTTGTAAATGAATAACTTTATTTTATCCTCCCCTCAGTTACTAACCCATATGTCCCCTACCAACTTCCTAGTCCTGCCACGTTAGTGGCAGGGCAGTAGTTCCCTTTCCAATGTTCCCTTACCCACTCTAAACCACTGTTTGGACACTTGATCGTCAGTGTTTTGGAGGACAAGCAGCCTAGAAGGGTCACTAGATATGTTGTTGCTTGATTTCCTTTGTACTCCTTTGTACTCTCTCTCTCTCTCTCAATTGTCTCCTACCTGGCACTTGGATTACCATATGTTGTCTGTGTTATTTGTATTTGTTTACATGTTATTAAGCCTTTTTGTAATTATTCCTTGATTTTGTCATTTTACCTTGTTTCTGTCATTGTTCCATGTTTCTGTCATTTGTCCTTGTTTTGTCATGTTCCTTGTTTTTGTAATATTTTCTTGTTTTGATATTTTTTGTTGTTTCTGTCATTGTTCCTTGTTTTTATCACACCTATGTTTCCCCTCTCTTTTATGTTTTCCTCTCACCTACATCCACTTTTTTTAAAGCAGCCTAGTAAGGATCAATATGTGTGTTGTTGCTTGCTTTCCTTTGTATTCATTTGTATTCCTTTTGCTCTCCCGATTATTGTGTTTGTCGACGTTTTTATTTTATTTTTTCCTTTTTCTGAATTGGCTATCCTGTTTGTTTTATTTTAATTGACCTTTTTGTATATGGTTTCCGTTTTGTTTTGCTTTGTTTGCAGTCGTTTTCCTTTTTTCTCATATTTTGTGTTTGTAATTTTGCCCTACCTTTCTATTTCTCCTTTTGTATGAGATATTTTTCTACATGAGCCAGATCTTATAATATTTTGTAAGAGAGAGAGAGAGAGAGTGAGAGTTTGAGACCTTTCGCCCCATTACTTTACAAGCTAGGCTTGTAGGCCCAATTTTTTTTTCTTAGGCTACATCCCCACTGAATAAACTAACCTAGGCTAGTCTCTCTCTCCCTCTAGGCTAGCCCATCATAATGTTCAAGCCAACATTTGTTAGATTATGTCAGAATTGGCTCACCTCAGATAGGCTATCTGGATTTTTAAATTTTGTGAATGTATTAGGCCTATGGGAAGGATGTAGTATTTGGACACATGGCGCCTGCCTTGGTTTACACTACGCGGAACGAAGGCAGCAGTGAACGCTCGCGATCATGTTCCAGTCTATTTTGACTGCCGCTGTCCATACTTAGTGTACTCAAACTAGTATGAACAGTCTCGATGTTACGTAATCTGGGTTGATGTAGCGTTACGTATCATTCCGTAGTCTTAAGTTGAACGCTTCCATAACCTTGGTCGAACGTTCCATGATTGGGTAGAATATATTATTCTATAGTTGTATATGGGAAAGTATTGTAGGATTATAATTCCCATATATATATATATATATATATATATATATATATATATATATATATATATATATATATATTTGTATTATTTAAGATTGTTTACAAGTATCTCATTGTAAAGAAGATGGGATACATTTTCCATATGTTATGCGCGTGCGCGGTATGTCACGACAGAGACAAACATAACGCGCTCGCTCACTCTCCAACCAACCTCCGTCCCAGCTACACACGCTAAGCCTTCTTTTCCTAGTTACTTCACCAGGTGTTTTGGCTTCACTTTTCATCTCATACTCCATAGTCACTACATCATCATCTTTGTTACTTAGCACAACTTAACGTAAATATCTAGCCTATCCTAGCCTATTGTAGCCTCTTTTCATACTTTGTTTACTATACTAACCACTTCCAGTCATCTAGCCTATTTTTCCGCCATCCTCCAATCACCAGCTGAGTTCATCAAAGGGTAAATATTTCTATATGGTTAATACTTCTTCATTATCAATAATATACAGTCCACTTATCTAAATTAACCATATAATTGGTCCTTAAACCTTTCACTAGTTTGCCCCCCCCCCCTTTTTTTTTTGGGGGGGGGGGGGAGAGTTATTCGGCGGTCGGTAGTTGCCTTGCTTGGAGTGGGGCTGGCCTATCCCTGCTTTTGTCATGAGTCCTACTACGTCCTCCAGGCCCCGGTCTTTTGGCCCCATGGGAATGTCAGTTTTTTTCGTCCGCTCTTTGCTCTGGCCGCCCCAGGTGCCTGACCACCAGTGGGACAGGATGTGGAAACTAGTGGATAGGTCAGGGCTGCGACGGGAGTTTTACCCAGAATGAAAGTTATTAATCTGTTCCAATAATTAGCCTACTTTAAATGCTTTTTCGGGCTCATTACATTATATTAAAACTACTTTAGCCCTAGAAAATATTGCACAATTGGTACGGCATTAAGATTAAATTCATCTATACTGTACTGTATAATAATTTAAATCTAGATCAAAATTATACTGAAAAATAACTTCTTTAAAATTTAACTCTCGTCGTGTGCCCTGGAGGCGGGGTATTATGATAGCTGATAGGCTGAGTGTGTGTTAATCCAACTCAAAAACTGTTTTCCTTGTGACTTCTTGAGATGAACTTTTCTTGTGTACAATTTTCACATTTATTAAATTTAATAATATAGAATTAGCGGTACCCATTGAGTTTAGCCTGTTTAAATTACCCTATAGGCTCTCTCTCTCTTCAAATTCATGAATTTATTATAACGTTAAACGGTACCTCTCTTTTTTGACATCTGGAGACTTTTGGCCTATACTGTATTGTACTAAATTTCCCTCCCGGCTTTTCTTAACTTATGGTGTAATGATTCTATAATTTCATAACTATTATGTAAGGAGTTAAATTGAAAAGCTCCAGATTGCTAGTCTACATTGCGCAGAATTCTTATTCCGCATTTCGTGAGGGTGTTTTATTTTCGGCTCGCGATTTATTTGATTTCTCGGAGTACTGTATTGTTGTCCGCAACTTATTCGGTCTGGCATTGATAGTTTGATTTAACGTCAATAGATTTCCTTCCCGTATAATCATGACTAAAAGTGTACAAAAGCGTCGGGCTGGACTTGAGGGCTCTTTGACGGTCTTAACCTCTGATATTGACGAATTCCTTGATTCGGCGTCTAGAGTGGAGGTGGAGGCCAGGTTGCTCAGTATTCAAAAGCAACTTGACAAGTATGAGGTCACACAGGAGGACCTGGCCGACACTTACGAGGACGCCGAGTATATCGAGGTGATAAGAGAGGATACCCTATATATGGAGGGCATACAAGTAATCGTTGCCACACTGAAGGGGATCTTGATTACAGAGGCCAAGAAGGAGGTCAAGAAAGAGCCAAAGATATCCGCAGTCAAATTACGACATCTTACTCTTCCAAAATTTGAAGGTGATGCCACCATGTGGTCGGGATTTTGGGAGATGTTCAAGTGTACCATTCATGACAATCCCGACCTAACAGATATACAACGCTTCACCTATCTAAAGGGTCAGCTTCAGGGTGATGCACATAAGCTAGTCGAAGGATTCATTATCGAAAGTGCAAGCTATGCCCCAGCAATTGAGCTCCTGCAAGAGACATATGGGCATCCAGATCGAATCAAGGCAGCTTATGTTACCAAATTCAATCAATTAATGTCAACCAAACACCAAACAGCTGACCTGAAGGACTTCTATGCCAATACAGAGAGTGTGATGAGGTCAATCATTAGCCATGGTATTTGTTTGGAGGAATTTTGTGTGGTGACTCTTGTCAATAAGTTACCATCACCACTAAAAGAAACCATAAAACGGGAAATGGGAGACTCGAGCCTGGATTATAAGAAATTCACTCATTGCCTCCAGGCTGAAGTGTACAATATGGCGGGTCAAGACAGAGTAGGGGGTACACTCATGGCTACGGCAACATTTACCGCCCAGAGTGAGTACAGGAAATTCAACTGTGTTCTGTGTAGTGGCACCAATCATTTATGGTACAAGTGTATGAAGTATAAGACAGGGCCTCTTAAAGTTAAAAGAGCCAGTCAACTACGTCTCTGCACTGGGTGCTTGTCAAAAGACCATGGCCATTCGGGTTGTACTAATCCTAACGTAAGAAGCTGCAAGTTTTGTAAGGGCAAACACTTTCATTCCCTGTGTACACAAAAACAAGGGAAAAAAAGTAGACCAGCAGAGGATAACACCAAGAGAGAGCATACTGCTGCTACTTCAACTACAATGTCCGTTGCCACAGGTAAAAATACAGTAATCTTGCCCACCGTACAGCTGCCGGTAAAGGGTAAGGATAATAATTGTGTTAAAATTAGATCGCTACTTGACCAATGTTCTCAGAGGACCTTTATGAAGTCTTCTGTTCTATCCTCCCTTTCCTACATTTCTAAAGGAACTGAGGAGTTATGTCTTCACGGATTTACCGGGAAACAGGCCTCTAAGGAATATAATGTTGTGGCACTGCAATACAAACACAGAGGTAAATTTCATCATCTAGACGCAATAGTGGTTGATGAATTGCCAGAACATAAAGGTGAACTTAACCTAAAGTCTAAACTGGTTAGTTTACAAAGTAAAGGCATAAAATTAGCCGATCCTCACGCAACGGACACAGATCAGCTGGAGTTGCTCATCGGTGCGGATCACTACTACGATATAGTGCGACCTGGGTATAAAAGGTCAGGTAGCCTAATTCTGCTTCCTACCAAGTACGGGTACGCCATCAGTGGTTCATATGTGACACAGCCTACCAGCTCCAGCACAGAAGTAATTACTGTATTGAAAGTAGCAGTAACACCAATGGACGAATACATGTCCACTGGCAATATTCCACCTTGCAAAAATGACATAAATGTTTTGTGGGAATTAGATCACATCGGGATAACCCCTAAGGAATACTCACAGGTTGAGCGTCAAGCACTATCGTCGTATGAGGATACCGTTACCCTCTCATTCGGCGTTCAGTACGCGCAATATTCGCAGATTACAAAACAAATCTGCTTGAGTATGACAGCTAAACTTTTTGACCCCTTGGGGATAGTTCTACCAGTGTCGATCAAATCAAGATTATTCCTTCAGCAATTATGGAGGATAAAAGTAGGTTGGGATTAGGTTTTGACTGGCGATCTGGTTCAGGAGTGGGAAGACATTATTTCGGATCTTCGTCTCTGTAAGGGTTTTAATTTTCCTCGGAGAGTTGTCATGGACCATCCTGTTTCCATTCATGCCTTCTCAGACGCTAACAAGGTCGCGTATGGCACCGCCATATACTTTGTTGACACAAGTGGCAGCCGTCTAGTCATGGCGAAGGCGAAAGTCGCCCCGATCAAATCCCTTTCCATCCCAAAATTAGAGCTGACTGCAGTTCTGTTGGCTGCTAGACTCGTTCACTTTGTAGAGGAAACTTTTAAAAATTTGCTAAATATCTCTGAGACAGTTATATGGAGTGACAGCCAAATTACGCTCTACTGGTTACATAGCCGTAAGAAGCTACCAGTGTACGTCACCAACCGTGTCGACGAAATTCATACCCTGCTCCCAACCGCACAGTTCCGGTATGTGTCTACCAAAGAGAATCCAAGTGACTGCATTACTCGTGGTGTCTCTGCTAAATTTCTCAAATCTTCTGCGTTGTGGTGGAATGGCCCATGCTGGCTTAATGATTCCAACGAATGGCCAGAGAATATAGATTTGAGCGAGCAACACACTGCTATTGTGGCACCGGTAATTGACTCGGTGCCTGACGAAGACACACGGTTATGGGACTGGGATAGATTCAGCAGCTATGAGAAGTTACAACGTGTTACAGCATGGGTGTTACGATTTGTAGAAAATGTATAAGCAAAAATTAAAGGCACACCGCCCACAGGTAGTGCTTACCTCAATGTGAAGGAGATCAGAATTGCAGATAAATTATTACATAAGCTCTGTCAACAAGAAAAATATACGCAGGAATATAAATTATTGGTTAAGGGAACAAAGTCTAGGAATAACCTGATCAACCAGTTGGGCTTACACTTGAAGGGGGACTTGATACATTGCGGAGGCAGATTACGATTGGCAGCCCTCTCTGAGGCAAGTAAGTATCCAATACTACTGCCCCCCAATCATCCCTTCACCCATCTTATCATCGATAGGTGTCACCGACTCTGTTGTCATTATGGGATTGGTCATATAGTCACCTATGTAAGACAAAGATGGTGGGTGCCTAGAATCAGGCAGGTGGTCAAGAAAGTCCTTCGCAAATGCTTAAAGTGTAGAAGAGTACAGGGAACACATTATGATCCTGTTGGAATTCCTCCCTTACCAAACCTGCGAACTACCCCAGGTGACCCTTACAAAGTTACCGGGTTTGACTACAGTGGAGCAATCCCTGTGAAAGATTCACCCAATCTTAAGGTGTATATGATACTTTTCACTTGTGCTGTTACCAGGGCAATTCACCTGGAACTGTTCACCAACCTCACTTGTGATAGCTTCCTAGATGCCTTCCGAAGATTCTGCAGTAGACAGGGATATCCGCGTATCATGCTGAGTGACAATGCAAAGACTTTCATAGGGGCATCTACATATCTTAAAGAAGTGAGCAACAATCCTAAGATTCAGACCTGCCTAGCGGATGTAAATTGCGAATGGCGTTTCATTCCCGCCAGAGCGCCTTGGTTTGGCGCCATATGGGAGAGAGCCATAGGCATCGTGAAGGCGGGTCTGAAGAAGGTGTTGGGTAGAGCTCTCATCTCGATTGAGGAACTCTACACCATACTCTTGGAGATTGAAGCCACCGTAAATGATTGCCCTCTATACTATGCTTCTGGTGATTTGGAAGACCTTACCCCAATCACACCCTCAGTACTGGTACGTGGATACAGACTGCGGGATCTTCCTGAAGAGCATGACGAGGATACTATGGAAGATCCAGACTACATAAGTAAGGAAGTGATATCGGCCCGCTACAAATACATTCGTAAATTATCGCGAGATATTTGGCATCGCTGGTCAACAGAATATCTGGTGACTTTAAGGGAAGCGCAAAAGAATAAACTAACACCATTAAAAGGTCATTGGCCTAGGGTAGGGGACGTGGTAACCATCCATGAGGAGGGCCCGCGCGCATTTTGGAAATTGGGTCGGATAGAGGAGTTGTTACCAGGTCGTGATGGTGAGGTTCGGGTAGCAAAGGTTCGCACCAGGACTGGAGTAATCACACGGCCAGCAGTCCGACTATATCCTCTTGAGGGTGACCTCGATCGCAAGGACACCCCCTCAGATCAGTTATCCATTGAAGTCCCCTCTCTGGCTTCTACTTCGGCGCAGCCTGTTGACGCGTCTGGCGAACGCCCACGTCGACAGGCAGCCCAGATATCCTCCCAAGCTTGGCGGGATAAGATTGCCTCCGGGCAAATCTAATCATGTAAATTTTTTATATTTTTCTGTTGGTGGGAATATGTCCATACTTAGTGTACTCAAACTAGTATGAACAGTCTCGATGTTACGTAATCTGGGTTGATGTAGCGTTACGTATCATTCCGTAGTCTTAAGTTGAACACTTCCATAACCTTGGTCGAACGTTCCATGATTGGGTAGAATATATTATTCTATAGTTGTATATGGGAAAGTATTGTAGGATTATAATTCCCATATATATATATATATTTGTATTATTTAAGATTGTTTACAAGTATCTCATTGTAAAGAAGATGGGATACATTTTCCATATGTTATGCGCGTGCGCGGTATGTCACGACAGAGACAAACATAACGCGCTCGCTCACTCTCCAACCAACCTCCGTCCCAGCTACACACGCTAAGCCTTCTTTTCCTAATTACTTCACCAGGTGTTTTGGCTTCACTTTTCATCTCATACTCCATAGTCACTACATCATCATCTTTGTTACTTAGCACAACTTAACGTAAATATCTAGCCTATCCTAGCCTATTGTAGCCTCTTTTCATACTCTGTTTACTATACTAACCACTTCCAGTCATCTAGCCTATTTTTCCGCCATCCTCCAATCACCAGCTGAGTTCATCAAAGGGTAAATATTTCTATATGGTTAATACTTCTTCATTATCAATAATATACAGTCCACTTATCTAAATTAACCATATAATTGGTCCTTAAACCTTTCACTAGTTTGCCCCCCCCCCCCTTTTTTTTTTTGGGGGGGGGGGGAGAGTTATTCGGCGGTCGGTAGTTGCCTTGCTTGGAGTGGGGCTGGCCTATCCCTGCTTTTGTCATGAGTCCTACTACGTCCTCCAGGCCCCGGTCTTTTGGCCCCATGGGAATGTCAGTTTTTTTCGTCCGCTCTTTGCTCTGGCCGCCCCAGGTGCCTGACCACCAGTGGGACAGGATGTGGAAACTAGTGGATAGGTCAGGGCTGCGACGGGAGTTTTACCCAGAATGAAAGTTATTAATCTGATCCAATAATTAGCCTACTTTAAATGCTTTTTCGGGCTCATTACATTATATTAAAACTACTTTAGCCCTAGAAAATATTGCACAATTGGTACGGCATTAAGATTAAATTCATCTATACTGTACTGTATAATAATTTAAATCTAGATCAAAATTATACTGAAAAATAACTTCTTTAAAATTTAACTCTCGTCGTGTGCCCTGGAGGCGGGGTATTATGATAGCTGATAGGCTGAGTGTGTGTTAATCCAACTCAAAAACTGTTTTCCTTGTGACTTCTTGAGATGAACTTTTCTTGTGTACAATTTTCACATTTATTAAATTTAATAATATAGAATTAGCGGTACCCATTGAGTTTAGCCTGTTTAAATTACCCTATAGGCTCTCTCTCTCTTCAAATTCATGAATTTATTATAACGTTAAACGGTACCTCTCTTTTTTGACATCTGGAGACTTTTGGCCTATACTGTATTGTACTAAATTTCCCTCCCGGCTTTTCTTAACTTATGGTGTAATGATTCTATAATTTCATAACTATTATGTAAGGAGTTAAATTGAAAAGCTCCAGATTGCTAGTCTACATTGCGCAGAATTCTTATTCCGCATTTCGTGAGGGTGTTTTATTTTCGGCTCGCGATTTATTTGATTTCTCGGAGTACTGTATTGTTGTCCGCAACTTATTCGGTCTGGCATTGATAGTTTGATTTAACGTCAATAGATTTCCTTCCCGTATAATCATGACTAAAAGTGTACAAAAGCGTCGGGCTGGACTTGAGGGCTCTTTGACGGTCTTAACCTCTGATATTGACGAATTCCTTGATTCGGCGTCTAGAGTGGAGGTGGAGGCCAGGTTGCTCAGTATTCAAAAGCAACTTGACAAGTATGAGGTCACACAGGAGGACCTGGCCGACACTTACGAGGACGCCGAGTATATCGAGGTGATAAGAGAGGATACCCTATATATGGAGGGCATACAAGTAATCGTTGCCACACTGAAGGGGATCTTGATTACAGAGGCCAAGAAGGAGGTCAAGAAAGAGCCAAAGATATCCGCAGTCAAATTACGACATCTTACTCTTCCAAAATTTGAAGGTGATGCCACCATGTGGTCGGGATTTTGGGAGATGTTCAAGTGTACCATTCATGACAATCCCGACCTAACAGATATACAACGCTTCACCTATCTAAAGGGTCAGCTTCAGGGTGATGCACATAAGCTAGTCGAAGGATTCATTATCGAAAGTGCAAGCTATGCCCCAGCAATTGAGCTCCTGCAAGAGACATATGGGCATCCAGATCGAATCAAGGCAGCTTATGTTACCAAATTCAATCAATTAATGTCACCCAAACACCAAACAGCTGACCTGAAGGACTTCTATGCCAATACAGAGAGTGTGATGAGGTCAATCATTAGCCATGGTATTTGTTTGGAGGAATTTTGTGTGGTGACTCTTGTCAATAAGTTACCATCACCACTAAAAGAAACCATAAAACGGGAAATGGGAGACTCGAGCCTGGATTATAAGAAATTCACTCATTGCCTCCAGGCTGAAGTGTACAATATGGCGGGTCAAGACAGAGTAGGGGGTACACTCATGGCTACGGCAACATTTACCGCCCAGAGTGAGTACAGGAAATTCAACTGTGTTCTGTGTAGTGGCACCAATCATTTATGGTACAAGTGTATGAAGTATAAGACAGGGCCTCTTAAAGTTAAAAGAGCCAGTCAACTACGTCTCTGCACTGGGTGCTTGTCAAAAGACCATGGCCATTCGGGTTGTACTAATCCTAACGTAAGAAGCTGCAAGTTTTGTAAGGGCAAACACTTTCATTCCCTGTGTACACAAAAACAAGGGAAAAAAAGTAGACCAGCAGAGGATAACACCAAGAGAGAGCATACTGCTGCTACTTCAACTACAATGTCCGTTGCCACAGGTAAAAATACAGTAATCTTGCCCACCGTACAGCTGCCGGTAAAGGGTAAGGATAATAATTGTGTTAAAATTAGATCGCTACTTGACCAATGTTCTCAGAGGACCTTTATGAAGTCTTCTGTTCTATCCTCCCTTTCCTACATTTCTAAAGGAACTGAGGAGTTATGTCTTCACGGATTTACCGGGAAACAGGCCTCTAAGGAATATAATGTTGTGGCACTGCAATACAAACACAGAGGTAAATTTCATCATCTAGACGCAATAGTGGTTGATGAATTGCCAGAACATAAAGGTGAACTTAACCTAAAGTCTAAACTGGTTAGTTTACAAAGTAAAGGCATAAAATTAGCCGATCCTCACGCAACGGACACAGATCAGCTGGAGTTGCTCATCGGTGCGGATCACTACTACGATATAGTGCGACCTGGGTATAAAAGGTCAGGTAGCCTAATTCTGCTTCCTACCAAGTACGGGTACGCCATCAGTGGTTCATATGTGACACAGCCTACCAGCTCCAGCACAGAAGTAATTACTGTATTGAAAGTAGCAGTAACACCAATGGACGAATACATGTCCACTGGCAATATTCCACCTTGCAAAAATAACATAAATGTTTTGTGGGAATTAGATCACATCGGGATAACCCCTAAGGAATACTCACAGGTTGAGCGTCAAGCACTATCGTCGTATGAGGATACCGTTACCCTCTCATTCGGCGTTCAGTACGCGCAATATTCGCAGATTACAAAACCAATCTGCTTGAGTATGACAGCTAAACTTTTTGACCCCTTGGGGATAGTTCTACCAGTGTCGATCAAATCAAGATTATTCCTTCAGCAATTATGGAGGATAAAAGTAGGTTGGGATTAGGTTTTGACTGGCGATCTGGTTCAGGAGTGGGAAGACATTATTTCGGATCTTCGTCTCTGTAAGGGTTTTAATTTTCCTCGGAGAGTTGTCATGGACCATCCTGTTTCCATTCATGCCTTCTCAGACGCTAACAAGGTCGCGTATGGCACCGCCATATACTTTGTTGACACAAGTGGCAGCCGTCTAGTCATGGCGAAGGCGAAAGTCGCCCCGATCAAATCCCTTTCCATCCCAAAATTAGAGCTGACTGCAGTTCTGTTGGCTGCTAGACTCGTTCACTTTGTAGAGGAAACTTTTAAAAATTTGCTAAAT